>CALYLW010000821.1:102995-375402 GCA_944989445.1 Ampullaceana balthica
AGTAGGGGTCTACCGATATATCGGCTGGCCGATATATCGGCACCGATATCTGGATATCGGCAATATCGGTATCGGTAGCCTGTAAAGGTCCCGATATTGACGTCACCGATATTTCATAATAAGTGACATTTTGACCCAAAAAAAAACGGAAACAAAAAAACTATCATTTAGGTTTACAATATCTCGACAAATTAATATATCGACCCCGATACCAGTATTGAAATAGTCAAAAGAGTCCTAGTATTAATATGTGCAGCCACGATACAGTGTGCCATGTGCTTTGATATTGTTTAGGTATCGGCCGATTTTCGTATACTCAGAAATACTGTGTAAATAGTGCCGATGCCAAGTATACCGTAATTGCTCTAATAAATGGATAACATGTAAACATTATGTTCACGTAATTGCTCTAATAGCAAAGATGCACGCAGAATCGCAGATGTCTAAAACATTTCGTTTCGTATGGAATAACAAAATGTACCGTGTGAAGACGTGTTGTCATTGGCAACCATTCAAGCTTCAGCCTCATTTTCACTATATTACTATTGTACTTTGTTCTCATTGTTTCATTCATAAAAGGTGGCCGTGTGCAAAAGCCATTAAACTATTGGTTAGAATTAATAATTATGAGTCAAGGTTGAAGTTTCAAAAGGAGTACCTAATATGCTTGTACATTTTTATAAAGGACGGTTCGTTTTGTTATGAGTCCTATGTAGGTCATGAACTGGAACTTGTAAACACATCGGAAACTTCGTTTCGGGAAAAAAAATCGGTATTTCGGCAAAACTGGATATCGGTAGACCCCTTAATTATAAAATATAAATAATTACGAGTGATAAATTTAAGAATGGCGTCATCAAATATGACCGCTGTTATTTTTGTCCTAACAAATACTCATATCGGCACTCATATCGGAGAAAAAATATCGGTAATATCGGCAAAAATACTTATCGGTAGACCCCTAATATAAAATATAAATAATTAGGAGTGATGAATTTAAGAATGATCGATGTCATCAAATAAGACCGCTGGTTTTTGTCCTAACAAATATTCATATCGGAAAAAAAAATATCGGTAATATCGGCGAAAATGCCTATCGGTAGTCCCCTAATATTAAAGATAAATAATTACGAGTGATAGATTTAAGAATGACGTCATCAAATATGACCGCTGGTTTTTGTCCTAACAAATACCCTATCGGCACTCATATCGGAAAAAAATATCGGTAATATCGGCAAAAATGCGTATCGGTAGTCCCCTAATATTAAAGATAAATAATTACGAGTGATAAATTTAAGAATGACGTCATCAAATATGACCGCTGGTTTTTGTCATAACAAATACTCATATCGGCACTCATATCGGAAAAAAATATCGGTAATATCGGCAATATTGGCAAAAAGGCATATCGGTAGACCCCTAACACTTAGTGGCTCTTGAAGTTCTATTATCTCGTAGACATGACTGAACATCTAAATCAGCTCAATGTGAAAATGCAAGGCGTTGGAAATACAATCTTATCACTGCAACAAGCAGTGTTTGCATTTAAAAACAAGCTAGAACTCTTCATTGCCGACATTGAAACAGGTAGTTTACTACACTTTGAAAAACCGGGAGAGTTCAAGTGACTCTAACTCTAATCAACATCTTAATATTCAGCAGCTAGCAGGCTTCACGTCTAATCTCCTGCAGTCATTTAAAGAGCACTTTGGATAATTTCGCGAGCACGCTCGTCTTTTTAAGTTCATCACCCATCAACATGAGTGTGCAGTGGACAGCACTGACCTGAGTTGCATCTCGGTGTCTCCGTCAGAGATTTTGACCTCCAAGCTGCTGACCTGAAGGCCTCAGACATGTGGATGAATAAGTTCAAGTCACTGAATGAAGATGTGGAAAGACTTGCACTACAGCAAGCAGAGTTGGTGAGCCAACACAATTGGGCAGAAATTCAAAAACCATCAACAGGCAGACCTGCCAATTGTCAAAACTTGGAACGCATTTCCCATCACATAGCACACACTGCAGAATGTGAGTATTGCTGTACTGACAATGTTTGGCTCTACGTATGCCTAAAGAACATTAAGACCAACCAACTATCACGTTTAACGGATGGAAGACTTAACGCCAGCATGAAGCTTAACCTCACCACGTATCAACCAGACTTCAAAGCCATCAGCAAATCCATGCAGCACCATAAGTTGAATTAATGGTAAGAAATATTCATTATTGATTAGTAACGGCATGACAAAGACAAAGAGTTCAATGACAATGTTTTTGTTATTAAAATGAATTCAGACATAATATATATATAATAGTCTAGTGATTGTAATTGTACTTTTAGTTTTAGATTTGAGTGTTGAAATTACACAAAATGCACACATTTACATGTGTGGCGTTTATAGCTCTCTCAGACAGAAAGTTTCCCGACCCCTGTTATAAAGGCAAAGGCTATTAAAATTTAAAATAGTAATAGTAAAGTAAAGTAATAGCATAATCATAATAAATAATGCTTCGTATTTGTGGCCTTGTATTCCGTGGCAAGAATGAACTGTTAGGCTCACCTACCTTAGGTAACTACCTTGGAATACTGGAACTACAGTTTATTATTACTTGTATCAAGTTGCGACGAATGATATACAACTACCGCACATAAACAAAGTAAGGTCTACGCTAAATTAATCTGTTCCGACGTATCCATTGACAGAGCATGGTCGCATTTACTATGCAGTCTCTAGCAGTTAGGCTAAAAATAAACAAACCATTCCAGGCAGTATTTCTTGCCCCTGGCGTTGAGCCTAAGAAAAGTATTGACATTATGATTGACTTACTATTTATGTATAAATTTTTAATAAACATAATCGACAATTGATTTATTATAATTATCACAGTATAAATAATTGAGTTATTATGTAAAATAAAATATAAAATAGTGTAAATTATTTTTTCATTAGTTAAATAATATTCCTCTTGTCTAATAATATTAATTTGGAGTTGGAGCCAATCAAAGCGACATAGACATAGCATAGAATTCATATAATTGGGGTAGATGTAGGTTGACTACTAAAAAAAACTACCCTATTATTTTGATTAAACACTTATTACCCCATTTAGTTTACCCCATTTATTCTGCCTTTTCCACTCATACATACTGTCACATTTTGCACGCCATTGGACAAAGTCTATGTCCTATTTGATTTT
Source organism: Ampullaceana balthica (assembly GCA_944989445.1). Lineage (NCBI taxonomy): Eukaryota > Metazoa > Mollusca > Gastropoda > Lymnaeidae > Ampullaceana > Ampullaceana balthica. Next base: position 106,194 of record CALYLW010000821.1, read on the forward strand.
TTTTACGAACAAAATATGGGTGAGACTGCAATTAAGGGCCGTCAATAAATGACGTCACGCACCTAGGGGGGAGGGGGTCCACACATTTGTGACGATGTGTGACGAGAGGGGGAGGGGGTGTTTGAGAAATGTGACGTCACATCAAAACTCAAAACTTTAAATATAATTTCCACTTAAATATTTGATTTCTTACAATTTATTTTAATACGTTTTACATGGGCTTCACGATTTTTACGATATTAGAGTGCAACCTTACACTAAATACATACTTAAATGACAAAAAAGTAATTTGAAACATGCTCTTTTTCAAATAGAAAATACAGCTTTTATTGGGGGGGGGGCGCAAATCTTTGTGACGTCATATTGGAAGGGGGGTCTAAGTTTTTGTGCTGACTCATGACGATGGGGGGGGGGTGAAAAATCGTCCAAAATCGCGTGCCGTCATTTATGGACGGCCCCTTAAGCTTATATATAAGTAGATAGATATCATGCAAACAGGGTATGTATGAGACTGACAAGATGTCACAAGATTGCTCTTTTCGACTCTTTGCTCTTTTCGTTGTTTTGTGACGTATTTTCAGGCTCATACATACCCTGTTAAAAATAACTAAGTGACAAGGTCTCTGTTACTTACAATGACAGTTATTAATTAACTGTAATTAAAAAGTAAAGTCGTTAAGTGCCCTTTATAGGGCCATAATGGCATATGGGGCCGTTCATAAATGACGTCACACACCTGGGGGAGGGGGGTAACACTTTTGTGACGATGCGTGGCGAGGGGGAGGGAGGGGGTTGAAGAAATGTGACGTCACATCAAAAGGGTAACTTTAAATAAATCTTCCACTGAAATATTTGGTGGCTTACAATTTATTTAATGACTTTTTTTCTTCTTTTTAAATCAGTGCTTATCAATGTGCCGGTCGGTAGGCCATCAGACGCTGGTTGGCGTATGACACGAAAATTAAATCTAATTATAATCCTTCAGTTTGAGAATCCACAAGATAACATATGAAATTGTTACACTGCGTCGTTTAATGTTGACATCAAAGCATTTGTGATGTAACCGCAGCTCCGTTTGGTTCTCTCATGGCAGGAATCGTCGAAATTGTTTGCCCGTTACCCCAAAATATACAAGTTTATGTGTGCGTTACCCCCCCCCCAACCCGCAGACTCTAGGTCCTGCTCACATGACTCGGGGATTTGGGGGAGCGTCGTTCAAAAAAAATGCTACTGGTGAGTTTTACAAGCATGACAAGTGTCTAAAAATGATCTGAATAGGATTATGTGTATATATTTTAAGTCAAAACGACACGGAATATCCTTTTTTCTTTAAAAGGGGAGGGGGGAGGGAATCTATTTGATAGAATTAAAAACGTTTTATGTTTGATATAATTGTTCGATTGGTTTTTGGTCAAAAGCCCCTGGCCATTCCAGTCTTCTAGATCAGTGCTTCTCATTGTCGTGGTCCGCGGACCGGTGCCTGTCCGTGGGCCATCCGCTGCCGGTCCGCAGATGTTCTTAAAAAAGGGACACAAAAAATTGTCAGTGCAGGGAAAATAGTGCACCGGTCCCTGGTGCAATGGAAAAAATTCCTGCTGGACCGCCATACTAAAAAGTTTGAGAAGCACTGTTCTAGATATAATGGTAAATGAGCGCATTTAAAATTAATCAAGTATTCATTAACTTTATTGAATGCATCACATTCTTGACATTGCAATTCGAGAGGAGCACAAAACAATTTTTCTTCTTAGCTCAGTTTTTAAGGCATTAATTTTAAATATCACAGAAAGAATACCAGATGTAGACAAGTCATGTGGATTAAGATTATTTTCACTCGTGTCAATATAAATGAAAGTAGGGTAGATTTAGGTGTCTTCGTATAGTACGTAGGTAAGAAATCTACATAGTCAAATTTTTAAAAAAATGCATTTTCTGTAGGGAACCGGATCAATAATGGGCATATGTTCGAAGCGTACACGTACACATGACGTATTTTAATATATCTAGTGGATTGTAGTGGATGTTATATGTCCCAAATGGGTCTGCATTACCCCCAAGAATTCCCTTTTGACCCCAAATGAGGTTATTTACCTCTGTTCGCCGACCTCTTTCTTACGGGATGCCCGTCAGTCAATTGAGGGATTTTTACATTTTAAAAATGTTATTTTTAAATATATTTTTTTCTAAACAAAGACGTTAACCGTGATGATTAATAGTCAATGTTTAATTTGTATGTATTAAAATAAAATATAATCTAAGGATGTTAACACAGTTCGTTTTCTGAAGGCCGGTTAAACGTTTTAAAAAAATGCTTCACGCGGGTTACGATCTTACAATGTAGATCTTCACTAAATAAATAATAAATACTTAAATGACAATAAAAGTGATTTGAAACATACTTATTTTCAAATAGAAAATAAGGTGTTTTTTAAGGGGGGGTCAAAGATTTGTGACGTATTTTTAGAGGGGGGGTCTAAGTTTTTGTGACGACGCGTGACGAGGGGGGGGGGTCAAAAATCGGCAAAAATCGCGTGACGTCATTTATGGACGGCCCCTATGACTATGGGGGGAAAGTGAAGTATCGTTCACTGGTTTTAGTTAGCCACGGCAAACGAGCGAAGGATTGTGTGGCTAGCACAGTCGTCTTTACTTTCCCCAACCGATGTCAGTTACCCATTTGAAGCTGGGTACAACAGCCGAGCGCGCTACCGCTCGACCACCGCGCCCCCCTAATTGTAACTAATTACTCTCCATCTAATTGCAGTTTTTCTAATTATTTCATTAAATGTTTATTTTCAGATACAATCCTTAAGAATCTAGTGTCATTGTATCAGAGGCGCCACTAAGGTGCGTACGGCACCGGGGGACACCATCAAAAGTGGGGCATCAAAATGTTAAATTTATGTATTTTCACGTTATTTGGCAGTGGCAGACTCGGAGGAGGGCAATGTGGTAAGTCGTGAGTATGTGATACCATGAGCTAACGTACTTGGTGACACCTACTAAATAGTTGAACTTTTCTTTAAAGTTGCGCGTTTTTGATGTGACGTCATATTTCTTAAACATCCCTTCCCCCTCGTCATGCATCGTCACGAATGTGTGATTCCAAACATCTAGGTGCTTGAGGTAATTTATGGACGGCCCTTGTCTCCTTGTTTTGTCACATTGTTGTTTTGTCTTTTATCGTTTTGTCATGGAACTAGGGTAGTTAATTTCGTTTTGTTTTTTTGGCAAACTGATAATCGGTTAAGTAAATCCGATATTAAACCGATTATCGTTTTACCGCTGACTTCAAAGAAATTAGGGGTCTACCGGATTTCGGCTCCAGCCCCGGAAAATCCGGAATCCGGATTTTTTTTTAAAATCCGGCCCTGGCAGAAATTTACTTCATAATTCGGGCCAAATCCGGCTGGCCGGTTCTGCGATAAAATATTTAATAAAGTTATAATTATAATAGCCCTAGCTCCGGCAAATAAGGAATACGTCAATTTGTACAAATCCAGCTCCGGCCGGAGCTTCATAAATCCGGCCGAATTAAATTCGATTATCGGTTTGAAATTTAAAACCGATTATCGCTTTCAAAACCGATCAACCCTACATGGGACCTAATTATAATTCTTATATTAAATTTCTTTTTGATTTTGAAAAAAAAATGTTTCAGCTCCTTACTTAACAGTTCCTAATGAACTAGACCTACTAAATTGGTGAAATAAAAATATAGCTAACTTAAACTTCCGCATTTGGACGTTTGTAGTTACGGAAGGCGCCAATAATTATTCCCGTAGTCGTAGTCAAGTCTGTTCATTACAGTTCATAATTCAAAGACCTTTCCAGTACAAAAATGGATTACGCCAAAATGAGAACAGCTGAAAACTTTGGGACATTTTTGACTGAAAATAAAACAGGGGATCAAGACTTTGAATTCGTTAGGTCTGAATGTTCAATTGAAAGCAAAGACAAATTCGTGGTACGCGACCGAAACTTCAATCGTCAGTACGCCCATTTGTATGCAGAGAGGTTAATGACTATGAGGAGCCGCCTATCAGAAGCAGCTGTAAAAAAATGGGGTAAGTACAATGTTTGTTTCTTCAAAATAATCCCACCAACAATTTAAAAAAAAACGAAGTGTCTGCTGCTACGACAAAGTAACGGCAGACAAATCAACGCTGCTATTGCTGTAAATTAGCGTTATGACGGCCGGGCCTAAAATAGGGTTATTTCCGGGCGCCATTTTGGTCGCTAAGGCATGTGACCTAGGGAAAAAGTAGTCCTAAGCACGGCAAATTAGGGGGGGTGTGAGGGGGGGATGGAACTCAAATTTCCATCTTTTCAGAGACCCTTCCCCTCAACCCACCCCCTCACCCTTTTTTTCATTTTTTAAATTTATATATTTCCTTACTTAATTGTCATACTCATACTTAGATTAAATTTAATTGAACCCCACCCCTGAGATTGCTGCAGTTGTCACTATCTGCGCAAGAACACAAACCCATAAATCACTCAGTAATTGCGGTGTCTCGGGTGATAGGGGAGACAACTTTAGAATTCCAAAAAGTTCCTTAACTGGGCAGCAACACGACATCGTCGAAGTGACGTCACTAGCATTGGCCGCTATAACGATAAACAGCCGCTAGTGCTATGACATGTAATAACGCTAGCAACATCCCGACAAATCGTCTGCTGCTACAACTAGTCGTAAAAAATATGCTGCTTTGTAATGTGCTTACAGTTGCAACTAAAGCTGTATTTTAATTATGCTAATACAAATCATTAATTCTCAAAATCAAATTTCATGATTACTAGCTAAGCCAATTAATGAATTTTTGAAGTTAAAAAAAACTTGATTGGTCTCCATTTAATGACAAACAGATATAATTTTTTAAAAATCACAATCTGACATGAGCTTTGCTAGATGAAGTGATAGTGATGGATGATACTTTGATGTTAAAACCGATACGTGTGTTCTAATCTCCTTCCTGGCGAGTTTAAAATTATTTGAGTGTGGTTGTAATTGTGATTCTATAACTACTTATTCTGTAAAGCGGATACATTGATTAAATCTTTTTAGATTTTAAAATTAATACACACATAACACATAAATAAGCCCAGATTAGGGACCAACCGGGTAGACATTTTCTACCGGGTACCAAATCCGAATAGTTAGATGTACTATTTGCCGGATCCGGGTACGAATCCGAGTACAGTAAAACCCACTTAACTTGAGCCCGGTTAACTCGCCAACCCTATTAAGTCGACGTTTTTTATTGGAACCGCCAAATTCTCTCTTTGTCTTAGCATTTTCTCATCGGTTAATTCTATTCTTTTAAGTCGCCGAACCCTAATACCTCAAGCACAAAAGAGGGCCACTTAACGTTGGTTATCTCGATCCCCATGACCAATCGCCAGCTTTTGAAAATGTAATCGATGCCACTTCACCATCTCACTACCGTATTTTCGCGGGTTCAACTGCACTATTACTAACAGCCAGCCAACGACGCGAGCGAAAACACGCTCTGTCCCCATTTATGCCGTGCTGGGCGTGTGTAGAAGAACTGGGTCACGCAGCGTGTGTAGAACTGGGTCACGCAGCGTGTGTAGAACTGGGTCACGCAGCGTGTGTAGAACTGGGTCACGCAGCGTGTGTAGAACTGGGTCACACAGCGTGTGTCGAGAACGAAGCCGCGCAGAGGGAAGCGGGGGCTTGTTTTGTATGACATCACGGGCAAAAAGCAACTAAGAGAGTGTATCAATGATTTAATTTTCGCCCCGCGCCGTTTGATGGTGGCTTTAAAGAACATGTGACGTCACAGCCCGCTTGTTTTCAGCTTTCTTGCACCGAATAGTAACACTCCTTGCTAGGGTTACCAACTCCCACAACCTCAAACCCGGGAGATTATAGAATTGCAAACATAAAGATTTAAACAAAACAATTATTTTAACATATTACAATTTATATCTGCCGGGTTATAGTTAACCAGGAGACGGGACAAGAAAGCCGATTCTGGGAGACTCCCGGCAAAAATGGGAGAGTTGGCAACCCTACTCCTCGCGGCCTTGAACGTTGTTCACATTTTAACATCGCCTCTCTGTGTGTTAGTTCTCGTCAACTAAGAGAGTTTTTAAAAAAGTAATTTTAAAAATCGTTCACTAGCTGTACGCATTTTTTAAAGCAAATATCAGTTTTGATATTACATGTAATGTAATCTTACGTCAAATGCCTTTAACTTGCAGGAAAACTGTCACTAAAAGACCGAACTCAAATTTGAGGACCAATTAATCGCCCAGTATCTGTGCTATGTCTTTCAAATGACTCTCGTAATATAAATAGCAACATAACAGTCACGGCCTTGACTTTGACCGTTGTTCATATCATACACGCACTGTGTGTTAGCTCTCGTACAGAGCCTCAACAAAGTAAAAAAATTTTTTTTTAAACTTTCCCCAGCCGTAGGCGAACTAAACTAATAGTGATGACGTGTATAATTATTTATAGACCGCAATAGTAAGAAAACGCTTTGATGTCACGGTCGCTCGCTTTGATGTCACGGTCGCTTGCGTATTGGTTCTGGTATTCTGCTTAATTAACACAACAAAATATTAGCTCCGCGTAATAGGCTTATACCGAAGTTACAGCTAACCGGTTAACCGTTAATAACCTTATCATGTACATAAAGAAATTTCAAGCACATGTTAATATTTTGCCGCCATATTGGTTTAACTCAATCATCGGTTAGCTCGACGCCTTTTGGCATACCCCTAGGCCGACTACTTAACCTGGTTCTTCTGTACTAGGGTTGTTAAACGAAAATCGGAAATCCAAATTAATTTCGGTTTTGAAAACGATTAGCGGTTGCTTTATTTCACAAAACCATAACCGCCTTGTATTTAGTTTTCACGTTTTCTACCAATAAAAATTTAATTTCAGGCATTCAATTTGGTTTATTAAATTATTATAGACTGTATTTTTTGTTTGTTTACTTTACCACCATCTACAGTCTACACTCTTCATGCAATGATATTATGGTCAGAAGAATGGAATTTATTAAGTTTAAATCAATAAATTCATTATATATTACTGTACTTGTAAATTTGGTTTCTCTTGAAAATATGAATACTTACTTACTTTCTAACTGTTATTCGCTGCTAAATTTAGCTAATATATTTACTTTAATTTGAATTTATTTTATTATTCGATAGTTTACTTTTTTTTTATAGTAAATATGGCAGTGTGGCGCTAGTCGCTAGAAGTAAACACGAAATTGTCTTAGAAAATTAGTTTATTAAATTTATATCTTTACACAGTCAAACCCGGTTAAGTTGACTGCGTTGTTGTATGAAAAATGGCGTCGGGATGACCGATGATCGAGTTAAATGAAAACCAATATGGCTGCAAAATATTAACATGCGCTTTAAATTTCTTTATGTTCATGATGTGAGTTAATTAGTGATGGGACGATTAATCAGAATCGTCCCATCACTAATTAACTCAAGCTAATTCACACACGTGTCAAAGTGAAACAAGATAAAAACAACCGGTAATTTTAATTGAAATCTCGTAAAATCACACAATAGCCGGAAGTCTCGAGGAAAGCGAGATTTCGATGCTATTTTTAACTAAAAATACGAGAGTGTGTCGGGGATCGAGCTAACCAACGTTAAGTTGCAAATTTGGCCCTCTTTTGTGCTCGAGGTACATGTATTAGGGTTCAGCGACTTAAAAAGAATCGAATTAACCGATGAGACAATGCTAAGACAAAGAGAGAATTTGGCGGTTCCAATAAAAAAACGTCGACTTGATAGGGTTGGCGAGTTAACCGGGCTCGAGTTAAGTGGGTTCAACTGTACATGTTACATACATATTACAGAAAAAGCCAAATTACAGAAATCTGTGAGTGACAAAGGTATTTTATAATTCAAATTGCAATAATGGGACATGATCAAGGTCCTTGTATCAAAGCTAACAGCAAAGAGTCCATTAAATTATGCACTAGTTTGCCTATAGGGTTTCATAGACCCTGAAACGATCTAGAATAGAGACAAGAATTGCAATCATGCCTATTAAAAATTGTCCTGTTATATTCAGTGACAGTAATAGAACATTGTCATTATTAAAAGTGCAAAGATTTCCTTAATATCTATTGAGGTTCTGATGAAATTTCAAGCTTTATTAAAGCTGTGAGAGTGTTACTTGGTGCTGTCAGTACCCCCTAATAATGTTCCATATATAATCTATATACAGTGGGGCCCGCTTAAGTCGACTGCCTCGGGGTATGAAAAATGGCGCCGAGATAACCGATCACCGAGTTAAATGAAAACCAATATGGCTGCAAAATATTAACATGCGCTTGAAATTTCTTTATAATTATATACATGATGTGCGTTAATTAGTAATGGGACGATTAATCGGAATTGTATCGGAATATCGGACCCTATTTCTTCACTCTTTCCTAAGGTTGTTAAGACCGTTCGTTTTTAAGGACCGTTTAAGTTTAAATATAACCCTTTATTGCGTTAGCGCAGTTTTTTTTCCCTAGTACATAACTACATGTATAAGGAATTCAGCTAGTCCTGCCCGACACACGACACACCTCGCAGGGTCCACTGGTGACTTTCCTTACAAGCTACACAAATACTTTACCCACCCTGTCCCCTCAGCTTACAATGGACTCAGAATTCCTTCGGTAACTTGAGTGCTAATCTGACTAACCAACAACAATGGTGTGGGAGATTGAGAGTGGGGGTGGGTAAACTGTCTGTAGTCTGTTATATTATATATTTTAAAATCTGGGGAACCTTGTTTACAGTAAGCACCCTATGATTTTTCGTCCCATCACTAGCGTTAATAAATGAGAATGTACATGCACATGATTTTGGAGTTTTTTTTACAGGTGTTGCCGTTATTTGTTTATATATGACTCATAACAAAGCGAACTCTTGTCGATAAAAGTGTACAAAAATAAGTTAGGAACTCCTTTTGAACTTTTGAACCTTCAACTTTGATACATTTTAATTAATTCTAACCAATAGTTAAATGGCTTTTGCGCACGACCACTTCTTATGAATGAAACAATGAGAACAAAGCAGTAGTAATAGTGTCAAAATGAGGTTGAAGGATGAATGGTTGCCAATGACAACAAGTCTGCACACTGTACTTTTTGTTATTCCATACGAAACGAAATGTTTTAGACATGGGATTCTGCGTGCATCTTTGCTATTGGAGCAATTACGTAATACTTGGCATCACTTATGCGGCCGAGTATCTCAGAGTATACGAAAATCAGCCGATGCCGAGTAGCCGAACCGATCGGTTCAGCCCTATCGATAAGAACATTTTCAAAAGTTGGCGATTTAAGTTAGTAACACAGCGCTGTAAGCAAGCGGGCTGTGACGTCACCAGCGAGGCAGAAATTTTATGCCTTCACTTGGTTATAAAAAATCACATCTAACATTTTCAAAAGTGGCAAATTTGACCCTCTTTTGTGCTCGAGGTATTAGGGTTCGGCGACTTAAAATAATCGAATTAACCGATGAGAAAATGCAAAGACAAAGAGATAATTTGGCGGTTCAAAAAAATGTCGACCTAATAGAGCCGTCGAATTAACCAGGGCTCGAGTTAAGTGGGCCCCACTGTATTTATGGGTACCAGAAATAGTTAACAAAGTACAGAACTTTGTATTGGGTCGCATGGGGCCTGCGGGCCGTAGTTTGCCTACCTCTGTAGTACCCCATTAGTCCAATGGGTTTTAACTATCATATGATCAATTTTCATTCTTGTTTAAAGATCTATATCTGGAATTTAAATGTCAATTTAGAATTTTAGCAACTTTAGTTTTTTCATTTTAATAAATAAAACCTGGTGTAACATTGTGTAACATGCAAAGTAAATAAAAATGCTGTAAATTGAGATATGTCACTACTGATCTAAATTTTTTATTTATTTTTATTCCCAGGCAAAGATATTCCTCATCGTAAACTACATGGTCTTAACAGTGATGAGCGGTGTATAGTTATAGGTACCTTGTTCAAACACATGGAGTTGCAACCAAATATCTTAAAAGAAGTCAGCGAAGAGGTGAAAATAATGTTTGTTTCTTTTATTTTGAAGTCTATAAATCAATTAGTTGAAACCTCTCAGTGTTTACCTGTTTAAATCATCATGCAATCCTTTTAACCCAGCCCCATATTTAAAATTAATGTATTTCCTTTGATATTTAGGGGTCTTAAATACATGAAAACATGAAAAATTTTATTGTTTTGATAAAAAAAAATTTTTTTTTAATAAAGTCAAAAAAACAACATACATGTATTGTTTAAATTTCTGTACATTCTTTATTTTAAAAAAACTACAAAAACAGCACAATTTAATGCCCCAACCAATTAAGAGTCGATACACAGATTCTAATGACAAACTGATTATAGAGGATGAGCTGCAGCGAATTATTTTAGTTGGAGAGCTTAAATGTCAGACTTCAGTAACAGGTAAATATTCAATTTACTTTTTTTTCGAACGGGTACCCGGGTTACCCGTTCTAAACTTAAACGTCGCATAATTTTCCCTGTCATGATCGCTATACAATGCAACCATCCATGCACCTCATTTCACACAGTAGTAGTAGCTATTGGCTTGCTTCCAGTAACATACTATTACTAATGCACTACAATTAACTATAATGCACTTAAAACTTTTATTCAATTCCTGCTGTAAATGCATTCGTCATACTCATAAATGACAGTAAACTGAACATGCAAACAAAATGTCAACGGCAATGACGTAACGTTCAGTGTCATACCTTGAATGTTAATATCCACTTGGCGTCGGTAGTCGATGCTAATGGCGATGAAGGACGCAATACTGCCGTAAATCTCAAGTGATAGTGCTTTGGTCAGTGGTAGCCTACTGCTTTTGTTGACACCAAAAAATTGCTGACATTGGGTGGATCGGCGGTTTGTTTATAAATATCAATTTATGAATAGCGTTCAAATGGCGTTTTATCGCGTTGGGTTTCCACCCTTCACAGACACAATTTAATTACAATGGTTGCATTTTGCTGTGTTGCTGTCAACTTGATTGGCCTGATTCTACACGACGTCTAACCCATCTTGTTAACTTTGGGTGTATTATTACTATCAATTTTTAGGCTAGGCTAACACGTGTTAATGAACGCAAGAAACACACGCGAATGCAAGGGCTGTGGGTTATAGCAGTGCTTCTCAAAGTGGGGGTCTGCGGAAGTTATCAAGAAAGGAGAGAAAAATATAATTATAATCCTCAAATTGCTATCAATAATACTAACCCTATAGAATTTGTCACTTTTGACAATAAGCAAATAAATGAAAGAAATAAAAGGAAATATAATACATTTCGCTACCATGTAAGTACAGGGAAAATAGTGCACCGGTTCCTGGTGCAATGGAAAAAATTTTGAGAAGCACTGGGTTATAGGAGGGAAGAGAGGAGAGGGGGGGGGAGTAGAAAAAACGGCATTAGATAGATAGTATCAATGGGTGACCCACTGTCGGCTATTTCAAAGCAAAGTTAGTTTCAAAGCAAGGGTGTTTGAATGAACAAAAAACAAACACGGCATCTTTCATCTCTGTGCAGTCCATCCTCACAGCCGACGTCTTACCCATCTTACACTGTTAGTAACTATTTAATTTATTAAATTTAAATACTGACGACCTTGTACGCATTATTAGCATCAGTTTTTCTAGGTCACCACGTGTTAATGAACACAAGAAGTGCAGGGGTGTGGGTTATAGGAGTGAAGGGAGGAGAGGGGGTAGCTAAACACATTAGCTAGTATCAATTGGCGTATTTCAAAGCAAAGTTAGTCAAGCAAGGTTGTTTTTTTTTATTAACCCCTTTACCGTTCTTTTATTTTTTGGAATTGCAACCCATTTATGTCACTTTAATTTTTAAAAAATAATAATAATAATTTTAAAAGTACATTTAATGTTCTTCATCTATTTCTTGAGTATTTTCAAGTTCTAAATCATCTTGATATCGCCATGGCTAAATAAATAGTAAAATCACAAAATGATAGTGTACCATCTGCTATGGAATAAGATAACTTATACATTGAGAACTAAATTATTCATGATTGGTAACTTTTTGCCAAACAAATTAGGTAAAGAAAATGTCTTATCATATGTTATTTCGATTGTAGATAAAACAAAATACACAAACATTGATGACGTACATCACAACAAATAAATGTACGGTGTACCATATTTGCAATGAATCAGAAAATGGAAAAAATATAAACAAAAAAGTTTGGTTTTGGTTTTCTGGGGTTCTTTCAGCCCTCTTTGTATACTGCGCCCCCTGCCCATCAATATTGCCAAAAGATTGCAGTTACATAATGCCTAGATGTGGTTAAATGCACTAGAACGATGTTATTCAGTTTGATGTTATTAAGTTTGGACGAGTTTACTCGAAGCCACCGCGCTACGGTGGTCTTTTATTTATTTAGGCGAGGTAACTCTGGATTACTGTTTGTCGGACAATTTAGCGGCACGATTTAACTCGGGATGAACGGTAAAGGGGTTGTCAAACACTGCGTCTTTCATCTCTAAGCAGTCCATCCTTTCTTTTTTTTTGGCAGAGGACTTTTGTTTTCTGTATATGATTCTTTTAAAGAACCATTTTTTTTTAGTGTGTCAGATTTCTGTTTCACGTTGAGAGAAAAAAAGATATATCAAAATACATTGTATTTGTTGGGAACGTATTTTATTTCCCGTTGACAGATATTTCTCCTTAGATGTACTTCACAGCATATATTTGAAACAAAAATTTTCATTTGATAAATTTTTTCGCAAACCACAATGTAAACACAAAAAGTCGCATGGGAGCCGAAGTTTGGCCTACGGTTAATATAGACATAGAAGCCACATTTTCACGGGTACCCGGGCGGAATTTTACTACCCGGGTAATCACACGGCAACAGGTTCCCGGGTACCCGTTGACAGGCCTACCTTCAACCCAATTACTTTGGACTCTTATGGAGAATTAACTAGATAAAATAAAATGCTGTTCGAGTGATCAGAATAATATATGATTTATAGTGAAAAGTAATAAGTCTATCAACATTTCTAGGAAATAGTTAAAAACCATTGACAAATTTTGGTCAGTTTTGTTATCCATGGATTTGGAACAATTCCTCACTTTGAATACTTTGATGAAATGAATTAAGTTTTAATTACATTTGATCAGGGGTCATTGCTGCAGTTTTAGGAATGGAGCCAGAGGATCAAAAGGGAAAGTTTTATGTTGAAGACTACTGCTTCCAGGAGTTGCCAGCACAAATACCCAGACCAATAAAAGAAGAAGAAAAGTAATAAATGTTAATATGAAAATTTGCTTTCCTATAAATTATTCTTAAATCTATATGTATACATATATATATACTTTGTAAATAAAATAAAACTTGGTTTGCTTAAAGTTCATTGCTGTCTTAAATATAAGCTCTTAGAAGTAAATATGAGTCTCCAAATTTTCTTATTAAAATTTACACCAGTGCTGGTCTTTTATATTTTCTTGAATAATTAAGTTAGTCACAAGAAGATCTTGGAAGTTTAAGGTAATTTAAATTAAATTTTAAGCCGGAGTCAAAAGATATTGGTTTTACTCTTTAAAGCCGCCCATAAATGACGTCACACGCCTAAAAAGGGGGCGGGTTCACGCATTTGTGAAGAGGGGGATGGGTGTGTTTAAGAAATGTGACGTCACATCAAAATGCGCACTAAAATATTTGAAAATGCGGCTTTTTTCTTTTGGGGGGGGGCAGGGGGTCAAAGCTTTGGGGCCGTCTATTAATGACGTCCCGCGATTATGGTGCGATTTTAATCCCCCACGTCACGCGTCGTCACTAAAAGTTAGACCCCCCCCCTCTTTTCCAATATTATGTCACAAAAATGCCCCTTCCCCCCCAAAAAAAATATTTTTTAAATTTGAAAATTAGCATGTTTCAAATCACTTTTTGTCGATTAAGTTAAATTAAGTATGTATTTAGTGTATGGCTGCACTATGGTAACACGTGCGAAGCCCATGTAAAAAGTCTTTAAATAAATTGTAAACAATCAAAATATTTAAGTGTAAATTTTATTTTAAGTTACGCGTTTTGATGTGACGTGACATTTCTTAAAATACCCCCCTCCGCCACAAATGGTTGATCCCCTCCCCCTTCTAGGTGCGTAACGTCCTTTATGGACGGCCCCTCCGTCCATAAATGATGCCACGCGATTTTGGCAGATTTTTCACCCCCCCCTCTCCCTCGTCATGCGTCGTCACAAAAACTTAGACCACCCCCTCCAATATGACGTCACAAACCTTTGCGCCCCCCCCCATAAAAGCTGTATTTGAAAAAGAGCATGTTTAAAATCACTTTTTTTTCATTTAAGTATTTATTTAGTGTAGGCCTGCATTCTATTATTGTAACTTGTGTGAAGTCATGTAAAACACCATGTAACAAATCAAATATTTAAGTGGAACTTTTATTAAAGTTGCGAGTTTTGATGTGACATCACATTTCTCCAACACCCCCCTCCCCCACGTCACAGATCATCACAAATATGTAGACCCCCCTTAGGGGTGTGCCGGATCCGTTTTTTCCAACCGGATCCGGATTTTGGTACTTTGCAGATACCGGTAAATCTGAGGGGTTGGATGCCTTCTGAACAGTTGGCCTAAATGGCTAAATGACATTGGCTGATTGGAAGTTGGAAGTGAAGAACTTCCCACATTCGAAGCCATGATGGTCCCATGGCTGAATTTAAATTCGTTACTAAATTGAAAATTATTTAGAATTTTAGCTTGAACTAGCTTAGAAAATGAGATAAATTTTATAAATTACCGTTATAAAGTTTTAAAGTATAAACTCCACTCCAATTTCAAGCATTCAATATGGCGAAATATTTTGTAACAGCTGAGCGCAGCGGCTACGTCATACCGTCGTTTAAACCAAAGAGCACAGATCATAGCGCAAGCGAGAATTGCCGAAGATGGCTTGGTGACATAGAGATCAGCTGAGATCACCAAAGACCTTTAAATTTATACTAGACCGCTAACGTAATGTTAATTTTTACTCAAAAATAATACGCATTTTTAACACTTGAGTGAACGATAATATAGAATATGAATTAAAATTACGGTAAATTTTAAAAACTGAGATAAATTTCTATCGTGTTAGGTAACCAAGTGGTAACCGACCAGCCAATCAGAGATAGCGCAATCACTTTTTTTGTTTACACGAGCACTCTAGTATAAATTTATGCCTCGTTGGAGATCACTTAATTGTTTCACTGTAATATGGCGCATAATAATTTTCTATGTTGTTGTTATTATTATTATGCTTGGTGAGGAGACAGCTCCGCAGGGCAGTACGGGTAATCTATATCTCTGCACCAATGACTAATTGCTAAGCAGACTGACGTCAGGTCGATCAGTGTGTGTCCCTAAAAGTATTCATAGATAGGCTAGGTCAGCACAGGCCTGCTGGCTTGACGCAATTTGATGGTCGTCTGCCGTGCTCGGTAAGGTGGCGGGCTGGCGGCCAGGCGCTTGGGCAGTATAGTTGCTTATTATTTCTGTTACGTCATTGGTGATTGCGGTTAAGATGACGTCACGAATAATAATTACTCATCCCGCACTATCATGAATGGGATTGGGCCGATTGGCCACTATTAGCGGTTCTGACTCTAGCCTCTGGTATGTTCGGAATATTAAACATTAAAAGCTCAACGCTCGAAACAATAGATTAATGTATCGTGATCGTGTGGAATTCGGGAAAGAGAATTACTTTTATTTCAGATTATGATCCGGTGAGTCACAAAATCTGGCAAATTCTGAAATCCGGTATATTCCGGACACATGTAAATCCGGCGGAACCGGATTTCACCGGATAGTGCAAAATCCGACGGAACCGGATTCCGGCACACCCCTACCCCCCCTTTTTTTTCCCTAGGTGCGTGAAATTGCCGTCTCATTGTGTGTTTATAACAGTTAAGGCACCAGTGGGCGAAAGAGAAACTTCATCTAATTTCAAGATATGGAAATATAAATCCGACGGATATATTTTAGTAATGTGTAAATTACTGTAAACGTTTGGTCTGAATCAAAGGTCAATTACTTCCAAGTAATTAAAAGTTCAAAATTTCGTTTGCAATAAATTATAAAACATTATTGCATATCAGTCTTGACTCAGTCGGTCTGGAATGCCGTTTGCAGCCAGAGCGGTTTATGTTACTATGCTTAGTATTACGCAAATTAAATTTGTTAGTACGTACACATTCAGTCGAGGACCCCCCCCCCGTATGCATGCATACACAAAACGTCGTTAATTTAAGACCTCCCCCCTCCTTGCATATGGATGGCCCCTAACTTTTGAAAAATTGACGATTAATTAATCGTTAATTTCAATTAAAGCCAAAAATTAAAATTTATGATGTTATAAGTAACACTTATGAAACGTTTCTGTTGAAAATCTAAATAACACTGGAATGTCTCCTTCATATGTCATCTTTTAACCAACTATGCAAAAAGACAAGTGTGTTGACATTTTTTGGTTCAAGTGATGAGCGGGTCTAATTGACAATATAACCAGTCGAACTAAACAATCATTCACATGGAACTGAGGTAACTGGTAAGCACAAAACGGTCTTGGCAAAGAATGACATTATAGGATATCGGTGTTCATTAAGTTTCCACCATTATAGAGGATTAATTGATTCAGGAACTTTCATCTCCATTTTGTAAAGCAGTAATTCATCAGAAGAGCTGTTGTTATTTTCTGTCTTTGAGTCAGACTCCATTACTGCCATTAGCTTAATACGCTTTTCATTTGGTTTGATAAGTAGGTGAAGTGTTAGAACCATGGTAGACAAACTTTATCAACATTTTGAACATTCCCGTCAGTCAATAGTTTAAAACCAAAATGTTCTTGTAATAGTCAGGAAATGTATTATTTATCGGCCGCTATTTTTTAATTATTTTTCTTTTAATTTTTGACTTCCAATAATTTGTAAGTGATGGGTCGATTAATCGTTAAAAATTATTTAATTTTAAAATAATTTTAACAATTAATCGAGAAATTAATAGTTAATTTCCGCAGCCCTACTTACTTAAATGATAATTATTTCATATCAGTACCTGATATAATTAGAGTACAACAAATACATCTACTGTTAGTTTTTACATTAGGGTATTCTTGCCTCTATTCCACACCACACACACACGACTATGTATAACTGCTCATAAATAACTAATGGACATTTTTTTAAATGATAAAAAATTATTTATCCTATTCCTCAGATTTATATTGTTTGTAAGTAGTTTTGAGTTAGGAGGTCAGGAGGAACGGTCTTTTCAGATGCAAATGTTAGCAGATCTTGTAAGTGGGCAGCTGGGAGATCCTGATCAGTTGAAGGCATCCTCTGCTATATGTCATGTAATCATTGCTGGTAACTGTCTCAGCCGGTCCACTCAAGACAGAGATTCTTTAAGTAAAGTATGTTTTAAGGCCATCTTCAACAATTACATATTAACTAACAATGTGTAGCCTAATCACTAATTTTTATCTAAAAGTACAGTAGATATAGTTCCCTAAAAAAAATTAGTTATTAACTTTCAAGGTCTATATTTTTATATTGGTTTAAAAATGAATATTTATGTGATGAAAAGTAGACTACCTTGATAGTTTTTAATTTTACTGTCTTTAGGAAATTTTTAAATTATAATGTAAGCTTACATTTTTCTTCTAACTTTTATTTTCATCTAACAAACAGGCAAAATATTTATCAAAAAAGTCGTCAGCTGGAAGTGTAGATGCCATCCGCTCTCTGGATAGTTTTCTTATGGAACTTGTGGTAATTCAATCAGTAAAGTTTTGTGTCTTGTGCCAAAGTCAACGACAACATGTATCTAATTATCTAATCTATGAAATTAGTCAGTTGGAGCCTGTTAGGTTTTCACAAATTCTTAAGTTGATGTAATATTTAATTTATTCAAAGAGCTTCAAAACTGTGTGCCATCATCAGTCCGGTGACTGTTGGGAGGAGCACATGGACACATCAACAGACAACAATCTCAACATTCGCCTATATTGAGCGGCGGCCAGTAATTCATTCAACCTCAGCTCTGTCCAATCTTTTATCTATAATAGCCGCATTTACACCCTTCGTTCTGTTAGTATACAGGTGTCTTGATGCAGTATGCAGACCTGTCAACCATTCCTATTTTGTTGGATTCATAGTTTTATAACCCCTCATTGGCTGATTTTTTTATCCCCCCCCCCTGTCACGCGTCGTCACAAAAAGTTAGACCCCCCCCCCTCTAAAAATACGTCACAAAGCTTTGACCCCCCCCTCCCCCCCCCCAAGTGACACTCTCACAACTTATATGGAACACTAGACGCCCCGTGGCGTAGCATACGCCGCAGACTTTCTCATGGAGAGTGCACAGAAAGTGGAGAAAGAACGGACACAAACTACAGCACGTCGGTTAATAAATGGGAGGTGGGTAACAACAACCTCAGTGTGCATGTCTTTACGTTTACTCGCTATTTTTAAATCCTTTATATTAACTCGTGGTGTCTGCTTGCTTGCACCCTTGCTTGTCGCCAAAACTTTGGATCAATTTTTAACCCACTTCCTCGTAAGCTAGCGAGCTGAAATTTTGCAGGCAGTTTCGTACCTATGATAAAAACAATGTATCAAAATTTCAGATCGATCACATGTACTGTAATTGAATTATTGATTTTTTAGATTATTTTTATTTATTCCTATGTATCATGTTATTTTTTGAGATTGAGTGTAAGAGTGCGGATTATATTGAACAACCTTTCTGTCGCGCAATAAGGTGCGTATTTTATTGACAACACTTTTTATAAACATATTCCTGATCGGTGCGCATTGTATTAAACATGTTTTACGACACAACTACAATTTTGTATTTTTGGATGGTCTTGTGCTGCGTATTATAATGAACATTCTTTTAGTTACGTCTCGTACATAAAGAATTTATAGTCAAAAACTTTTTTTTTACGGGTTTTTTCATTTATTTACTTAGTGCTGCTTTTTGTGTCTGTACTCTCACCCCCAACCGTTTCTTTGCACTGTCTTTGATGAGCAAGTCTGCGGTGTATGCTACGCCGAGGGTTCTCCAGAGTTCCTTCTTTTCATTCACTCACAGTAGTTTGCCCAAACCCATCCCATTTTGACAACTGTCTTTCAGGAAGTCTTCACCCGTAACTAAATCATTAGCGGCGTATGCTACGCCGCGGGTCAGCTAGTCTTGGCAATAAAGGGGTAAAAGAACTGGCACAAACAGACATTTATACTGTTTTCGTTGGGGCTTGAACCCAGGACCTTCCCCCTATGAGGCGGACGTGATAACCAGTACACTACGAATCTCACGTTAGTCTGTCAAGGAAAAGTGCAAGTGAAACGCAAGGACCATTGTTGGTCTCGATACATTGGTCGATCCCAGCGAGGGTCATTCGTCATGCTCGGTTGGGCATACTTGCGTCGTGGTGTTTCACATGGTCCCATGAAGAGAATTATATACTGTATATAGATTATTATGGGGTACTGACAGCCCCAAGTGACACTCTCACAGCTTATATGGAACATTATTAGGGGTTACTGACAGTACCAAGTGACACTCTCACCGGCAGATAACACTTAATAGGCAATAGTAATACAATAGTAAATTATTATTTGTTAGTGTTTTAACAAGCTGAGTTATAACCTCGAAAACTAATTGCTTGAAGTGACATCAAGCCTAAAATCTTTAGATGCCTAAACAAATTCATAACAGATGTAAGTCAAACACATGAGCAGCAGAACAGGAAATGATAAGGAAAGGGTACATTTAAGTACAGTGCCACTGGATTAGGATTAGAGTACCAGTTCCACCTAAGCAGGCTTTTATCAGGGTGTCACCATAGTAGGCAAGGACTGAGGAGGTCCAAGGGTAAGCCGGGATGGGACAATATCATGAGTGTACTGAGCTGGTCAATAACCAGCTCCAAAGTTGCCTGTCTCTAAAGATATGGAACATAAAATGTGATACGAGTACAAATGCTAGCTGCTTAGTGTTATATCTGTTGCCTGTGTTATACTGTCTAAACCCTTACAGTTACACTAATGGTTGAAATGACAAGCCCTGAACACCATCATGTCCAATAATTCTTTAAGTACTTTATTAATAACTATACACAATCTCTGTAATAGTAATAGCAATATAGCAATCACCAATTCTCATCATATCACAATAACTGAGTGATCTCCTCTATTCTAACACTGCATCAACTTCGTCTATCATCTCAATACACCAAACTCTCCTTGTTTGCTCTGTCCTACCCTCACTCTACTGTATCTCTCTTGTATCTCTGCTGTATTTCTCCTGACTAACAAACACACACGCACTATATATAGCCCCTCACTCAACTCATGACATCTCATCTAGTGAATACATTTCATAACTAACAACACATTTCAACAACAGTGATTCTCATATCCTTGACACTGACCTTTTATTTATTACATGTTTTTATTAAATCCCTTATATTAACTTCATAGTCTTGTCATTCTCTCTTTTTGTCTGTCTGTCTCTCTTTCTGTCATGGAACCGCGGAAAAACAAAAGTAAAAAAATGACCCACTTCCCGTGATCCTAGCGGGCTAAAATTTTGCACACAGACTTGTGTCACCTAAAAATGCATTGTATCAAAATTTCATATCAAACGATCATCCGAATGTATTTTAATTAAATTCATGAATTTTTAGTTTATATCTATGTAGCATGCTATAGTTGACTTCTAGGGGTCACTGGAGTTCACTCCAGCCATCGATGACCACATCCCCGTGTTTTACAGAATGGGGAATTCAGTCACTTTCAGTCTGTAAATGTTTATGTTATTGTGTTGCGCGGTGCTTATTATATTGAACACAATCAATATTTTTATTTATGTCTCATATATAAGGGATTTATAGTCAAAAACTTTGTTTTTATAGGTTGTTTTTATTTCTTTATTACACTAGCCAGGGTTATCTTGTGACCTCATTACCATGATGCTTTTAATATTTGCCTCATTTGCAGCAGTCTTATTCATCCTGGTTCACTAACCTCCATTTTACAATAATGTAAATTTTGTACATTATTTTTTTTTAAATTTAGACTAGTGTTGATGTCACTGTGATGCCTGGTGAATATGACCCTTCAAATTTCACACTACCACAGCAACCTCTTCACCCCTGTATGTTACCTCAGTCATCACGGTACAAGACTCTGCATTGTCAGACTAATCCTTGTGACATCACTGTTGAAGGGATAAGGTCAGTGATGGTTTTAGGTTAGGTATGGTGATCTGAAGTAAAAATGCAGGAGTAAAATTACCTGGTCCCCAAAGGAAGAAAATTGGTTTTAATTTTAATTTAAAAATTTCAGTTGTAACTCAACTAGCTATAGGATTGAATAAATAATATATATCTAAATTCAACAATAGAATTGTTCAAGAAACAATATATATAGGATATTTTAAAAGTTATTGATTTATTCATTTTGGAAGGATGTAAACTTCCTTTCTGTAAGTCCCAGTTGATCATTATGTGGAGTTAAGGATTTAAATTGGTAATCACTGATAAGTGTCATATGGAACAGATTAACAGAAATACTGAAAGAAAATTGTATCTGTTAAAATATGTTGGGTTTACCAGTGGCTCTCAAATTATTGTTTTTATTAGTCACCCCTTAGCAACCAAATCTGATTATTGCCACTTTTAAAGGCAAATAAAGATCTGATACTGATAATCATAAATGATTTTTTTTCATTTGTTAAAAATTCAGATCTTGTTATATCTACCACATATACTTGAGTACAATTCAAGTTTTTTTTCTTCAAAATTTAAATAAATCAAGGTGTCTGCTTACTTATACAAACATAACTCATTTTATACATTCTTATCAACATGATAAATGCATTTCAAGTGACAAATCAAGGGGTTGACTTATACTCGTATATACTAAGGTTGTTAGGGTTGTTCAAAAAATGACCGGTTAACTGCCGGTCCCTATGTGCCTTATGTTTTGAGAACCAATGAGAGAATGTTTTTGCCTCGCATCGTCTGATGGTGGCATTAAGGCCCGCTTCCCCCGCTTACGTTCAGCTTTTTTTTCGCGATGCCCTCAATTCAGCGAATTTAAAAAAAAATCTTCCAAAGAATTAAGTAAACTGATGGTTTATAGTCAATTTTTAATTCGGTGTTTTTGAGGACTCGTGATTAACTGTTCTAAATAAGAGGACCGGTTAAAGTTCGCGAGGTATTTTTACGTAGTTTAAAAAACCCTCGCCTCGTCCGTCGGGACGTCGTGTTTACCTCTCCTTGGGTGTGATGCCGTCAACTTGCGAATTAAAAAATAATAATAATAAAATTATAAACCTTACGGAGTAAAGTGATGATAAAATGGAATTTATTTATATACCATATTATTTTTCAATCGTCAACTCGCCAGAATTATTAAATTTTGCGGCACACACGCCGTCCCCCATTTTTCCTGTTCCAATAGGTTTTGAGCTACACTCGCCGTACTCCCCTTCCAATGCATAACAATTACATTTTTTAAAAGAAAATATCAGTTTTGATATTAATGTGGTAATCTTACGTCAAATGCCTTTGACTTGCAGGAAAACTGTCACTAAATGACCGAACTCGAATTTGAGGACCGATTAATCGCCCGGTATCTTTGCTATGTCTATCAAATGACTCTCGTAATATAAGTACAGTCGAAACCGCTTAAGTCGACGGCGTTGGGGTATGAAAAATGGCGTCGACATAACCGATGATCGAGTTAAAACGAAAACCAATATGGCGGCAAAATATTAACATGTGCTTGAAATTTCTTTATGTACATGATTAATTAGTTAGCGTTAATTAGTGATGGGATGATTTATCGGAATCGTATCGGAACCCTAATATTTCTTCACTCTTTCCTAAGTCTAAGGTTGTAATGACCGTTCGTTTTTAAGGACCGTTTAAAATTTAAATATAACCATAACCATGGTTCCCATTCAGGAAAACGGGAAAAAGTCGGGAATTCTTAAAAATAAATTCTCGGCCTTGAAAGTCGGGAAAAGTTATGACTAATCGGGAATTTATATATATATATATACATATATATACACATGTATATATATTTATGCCGAAGTAAAGGACTTTGATTACGTCTCTTTCGTGTTTCGATTCCATTTATTTAATGAAAAATAAGGTACCAGTTTATAATTGTCTGCGCATGCGCTAAAAGGTCAAAGTTTACGCTTCGCCGTGTCACAGTCGCATCAGCGAATTTAAAATACAAATAAACAAATCAATATGGTTATTTTAAGTTTAATGCTTTTGATGTATATATATTTATGCCGAAGTAAAGGACTTTGATTACGTCTCTGTCATGTTTCGATTCCATTTATTTAATGAAAAATAAGTTACCAGTTTATAATTGTCTGCGCATGCGCTAAAAGGTCAAAGTTTACGCTTCGCCGTGTCACAGTCGCGTTTGCCTTCGTATCAGCGAATTTAAAATACAAATAAACAAATCAATATGGTTATTTTAAGTTTAATGCTTTTGACGTGCAGAATATCTGTTACTTAACTATCAGAACGTTCTCGAATTTCCTCAGTCAATCAAACTTGTAATATAAATAAAACTATTGTGGCCTTGACCGTTGATCACAGCACGCTGTGGGCTGTGTGTACTGTGTTAATCAGAAATGATTTCATTTCATCGTCACGCGCGTGTTAGTGTCACAGTCACGTTATCTTACTGGTAACAAAGCAACAACAACAAACTTTTAAAAGAATAATAATTTATTAATTTTTTAATTTAATTATATAAAAACCACCGTCGATTCTCGATACAAACCTTTATTTTCAACCGACGAAAATCGAGCTAACCAAGTTAAGTTGCAAATTTGGCCATCTTTTGTGCTCGAGGTACTAGGTTTCGGCGACTTAAAAAAATCGAATTAGCCGATGAAAAAATGCTAAGACAAAGAGAGAATTTGGCGGTTCCAATAAAAAACGTCGACATAATAGGGTGGTCGAGCTAACCGAGCTCGAGGTAAGTGGGTTCGACTGTACTTCACTAAGCGGTACGCGCCGATCAATTTTTTGGATGCGGGGAAACAGAGTATAAACCGGTGATCAGAGAATGCTGGTAGGTCATGGGGTCATATGCTTTTATAGCTTTCTTTGTCTTTATAAGAAACAGACTATAATTACATTGTTGTCTATTTTGTGAGCACATGGACTACTATCATTGCGATCTTGAATAGTGATGATGTGTATATTATTTATATACCAGAATATGGAGAAAGCGATTTGAAGTCACTGTCGCTCACGTTAGTCTCGTATGCTTCCCTGCATCTGAACCGTAAAACAACAACAACGAACTCCGGGTTATAAGCTTTTATGGGCTTATTGAAGTTGCGGTTAACCGGTCCTTATTAAACAGGACCGGTCCTGATCTGAGGACCGCTTAACCGTTAACAACCTTAGTATATACTGTACATCTTTTCAAGAACATCGAATCTTCACTGCACAGTCCATATCTCATTTTATTTTCGCATCTATTTTCAATACTTATTTTTTATAATTTTATTTATTACATAGATCTAAGCTTTTTTTTCTAATAAATTTTTTAAAATTATCGTTAATTTTCTTTTATTTTAAAAAATTTTTTGTAGGATTTTGGGATCATCTGGACAACCAATTGATGACATTTTACGCTACAGCGAAATTGATAATTCTTTGGATGCTTTAGAAAGCACTCTTGTTTGGGGACATTTGGCTCCCACAGCACCCGATACATTAGGTCAGTTATTAAATAGTGATTATTAATAAACTATTTCTGATAAATACGAAAGTAATCCAAGTAGATGTACAGATACTCTTTATCTTAATCCATGATGTGAAGTAACCGTAAGACTATTAAATTAATTACCTATAAATGTGTATTTGCAGGTTGTTATCCCTTTGTGAAAGATGACCCTTTTATATTATCAGAATGCCCACATATTTATTTTGCTGGTTGTCAGAAAGAGTTCAGTAGAAAAATTTTCAAAGGTCTGTATGAAGCTGTTCAAAAGAGCTATTAAAATGTTATTCTTAAATAAATGTTTTTGTTTCAGAATGTTAACTGAGACTAAAGTGAATGTACCTTCATAGGCACCATATTTTTATTTTAAACAGGGCCTTGCAATCAGGAAGTCCTCTTGCTCACCATACCTAGGTTCTGTCAAGCTGGAGCAGCTGTTTTAGTAAGCCTGAAAACCCTTGATGCTCAAACTATCAGTTTCTATGGTCATTTCCCCATTGATGAACAAATGGACCCTGAAATGGACAATTGATGCTATTTTAATATTATTTGTTATTCAATGAATTTAACCAACTAATAAAGATTATAACATGTAATATAAATCTTAATTATGTTTATGTAACGTTTTTACTTATATTTACTACATTACAAAAATATGTTCACTTGCTTTTGAAAAGTTGTTTTATAATTTTATCTCGGGACAAAACTTTTTTTTCTCTTTTCTTAAATTTTAATATTTTTTGTTGTGATTTGGGCACTGTGAGTGTGCCAGATTTTAAGTAACTCTGAAGCTAACAGGTTTTCCAAAAAGATTCAAACAATACTCTATATTTAATTTGCCTTCAAGCATTTTCAATAAAACCACATCATCATGTTATTTAAAAAACAGGCAGGCGCCCACTTTTTTTTATTTCGTTAAAATCCCAAGTAACTTATCCTTGTATGATAAATACGAAATATTCCTGAAAATTAAACAAAGTATTTATATAATAATTTTTACAGTGCTAATCACCACACGATTTTTTAACTAATTTCAGAAAGCAGAGCACCAAATAACTATTTGAGTCAATCAACACTGCTTACAACACAAAATTTTTAAAAAGCAGAGTGATGTCCCTTATCGTTAGGCATCATACATAATTGAGCTAAATATATATATTATATATATATGATGATGACCCACTACTGAGTCATACCTTTAAGCAGTTACATCAGTGGGGGGGGGGCGCCCCGGGTGACACCCAAACCTAACAATTTACTGTGTATGATTTTATGTAAAAAAAAAGAAGAAGAGAAAAAAACGACACGTTTTTTCCCCTATAAAGATATTACGAAATACAATGAAATACGCTAAACGCATAAACTTGTTAATAAAAATATATCAGTTAAAAAGCAATGATGAAACAGTCGCAACAAAATACAATAAAACAAATTAGGAAACATATAAAAGAAACAGCCGGGCCAGAGGGAGCTGAACAAGGGTTGGAAATATGAGAGGCGGTGTCTTTTATTTTAAATGATATAAGCCAGGGGTGTCCAAAGTCCGGCCCGCGAAGCAATTTCAACTGGCCCGCGACATTATCTGAAGTAATTGATTGACTGACGTATTATTTCTTTTAAAACATCATAATTATAAGAATAGTCGAAATTTTGAGTACGTCAAATGATGGCGAAAATCGATAACATTTTGTTGATTACCAATTACTAGACTTTCAGTCTTAAAAACCAAACAAGGGGAACAAATTTAGTTGCTTCTGTTTGTACTGCTGTCAATGACGTTAAATTACCAAGTAAACAATCTGGTTTTTTTTACTGATGGTGCCCCTGCCAGGACTGATGAACACAGTTGACTAGCAAAACGTGTGTATATCAAAGTCAGCGAAGAGGCTGATAAAGATTTTAAACTTCACTGTATCATTCACCAACAAGTTCTTTGTGCCAAACACCTTTGATTAGATCGTGTCCTTAAACCAGCTATAAAGGCTATGTAATATATTCGCTCTAAATCCCCTTTTCACCGCCAGTTTCAGCAGTATCTTCGTGACATCCAGGGAGAATTAGAAGATGTGTATCACAATGATATAACGTGGCTCAGTCGGGGGACAGAAGTCAGCGCTTCTATGCACTTAAAAAATAAATTGGGCAATACATTGAACAACCAATTCCAGAACTATCTGATACTGCTTGGATGGAAGATTTTGACAAGACATCTACAAATCGTCAAGGGCACAATGCAGTGCTAAGCCAATTATATTCATGTATCGAGGCTTTTGGGAACAAGCTGCAACTCTTTGAAAGGCATCTGTTTCAAATGCAGCCTAATACCACACATTTCCCCTCACTACAGGAAATCAAGACAAATTTTCCAGAAAGAGGCTTCAATTAGCAAATGCAGAAGTATGTTACAGATATCACATCCATGGCTGACGAAATTCAAAGACGCTTTCAGGACTTTGAAACTATTGAAAAGGAAACCATGTTATGTTTTTTTGTTAATCTTCATCTTTCTCTGTTGACCCTGATAATGCTCCAGATAATCTGCAGATGGAACTCATTGAGCTGCAAACTGATTCTAAATGTCGTTGCAGACCACAGCCTTCTCCCATTGCTTTTACAGTCAGCTGGATAAAGAGAGATGCAAAGAGATTCGAACATTTACTAAAAAATTGATCATCTTGTTTAGCTCGACATACTTGTGTGAGCAGACATTTTCAGTTATGAATTTTAACAAGAACCGTCTGAGGAAGAGAATAAGTGACTCTCACATACGTAATAGTATACGTATCCAAACAAGTGGCATTGAGCCTGACCTCACCTATTTACTGCATTCAAGATCTCAGTTTCCCCCTTCACATTAAAATTTGGCAATACACACTTATCAACCTGTCATTTTTATAAAATTATTTTAATGCGGCCCGCGAATATCTTTACGTCAAGGAATATGGCCAGACATGCAAAAAGCTTAGACGCCCCTGATAAAATCTAACTGGGCTTAGACATACCAACACCCCACCTCTTATCTTATCTTATCTGTTTACAGACGCTCCTTCTATACAGAAGATTATTGCGTCCTACGCTTATCTATGGTTTGTGTTTAGTCCTGCATTTTTATTAGAGATTTAAATGTTGATAAAGTGTTGGTTTTCCTGGATTCTTCAGGCAACCCATTCCATGCCCGAATTCCGGACGGGAAGAAGGAAAACTTGTATGTGTTTGTTCTTGCATACGGAATAAGAAAGGTGTTTTTATCCTTATGTCTATCTGAGGGTTGTATTAAGTTATCTTTGTGTTGTATTTCTAAATTAGAATTAATTGCTTTATGTATGATTACTACTTTGCTCTTGGTTCTTCTATCCTCTAGTGTTTCAAGGTTTAATGATTTAACTAATGGTGTTACTCTTGTCAGTTTCGAATATTCTCCAGTAATGAATCTGGCAGCTCTTTTTTGAATTTGTTCTAGTTTATCAATGTTTTCTTTGGTGGATGGGTCCCATACAGAAGATGCATATTCTAGTGCAGGTCTCACCAAAGTGAGGTAGCATTTTAGTTTTATATCTCTATTACATTTGTTAAAGTTCCTTTTTATAAAGCCTAAGGTTTTGTTTGATTTTTTAATAACTTCATTGACATGGGGATTCCATGATAGTTTCTCATTTATTAAGACTCCTAAGTATTTTGCATCTTTAGTTTGGGTCAGTTCTTTTCCATGAATGTAATATTTTGAATTTATTTGTTTCTTTTTCTTTGTTACTCTTAACAGTTGACACTTTTCTGGATGGAAAGACATACTCCAGTTAGTTTCCCATTTTATCAATTCATCTAAGTCTTTTTGTAAAATTTTGCTATCTTGTTCTGATTTTATTGTTCTATAGATTATACAATCATCAGCAAATAGCCTAACTTTTGTACCTGTTGAGATGTTGTTGGGTAAATCATTTATATAAATTAAAAAGAGTAAGGGACCTAGCACAGTTCCTTGTGGAACTCCTGAGTTAACCTTTATTGGTGCAGATTTAGATCCATTACTAGACTAGTCCGTCCACCACAGTTGGGATTGGGGGAAGAAGATTTTTATCAAAAAAAAACAAATCAAAATGAAAATATGGGTTTTCTTTGTTGTTGTTTTTTTAGAGGAAAATTATGAATTAAATATCTTTGAGTTAATAAATTTGTTTTATTTATATAGTTTATTAAAGTCATTTATATACAGGTAGTCTCAGGTTACGATGGTCCCGTCCCGACTTACGCTGTATTCCAAGAAACTTAATTTATCAGAAGTCAGAACCGCATCTAAGCAACGGCAACGACGAATTTTTTGAAGTTGAAAAACGTCTGGTCTGACCATATTATTGAAGATATAATCTGTTATATTCAAGTATTTTGTGTACAATTCATATTTCCACATTCTTGCAGCATTAAAGATAAGCAAGTGAATCCTTTATTTAATTTTGTTAAAAGAGGGAAAGATAGTGAGAATTTATTCGAATTATTTTTGAGTCTAAATACCACCTTATACCTTTTCCGGCTTAAATAATTCTTTAATAATGATTGAGTTTAATTTTGAAAGTTACAAAAGTAAGCCAAATTAAACTTAAATTTTGGGCGCGTTAAAAAGTTAGATGATTTTTAAAAAAAAATTAATAAATGTTCTTAAAGTATGACAGACAAGACTTAAACTTTTTTTTTAAAAGTCATTCAATTTATTGATAAACATTTTTTAAAATTTGAATGCTTATTTGAAATATGTTGGGAACATTTTACTCCCTACAATAGTTTTCACGTGTCAATTAAATGATTAAGGAGCGAAGAATGGGCGCAAACATATGAGCGCCAACCTCGTTGGTAGTCCATCTATTAAAAAATTGCCTCCAATCTTCATCTGCGCTCTTTTGTTGTGTGCTATTTTATGGGTCACCGTTTAGTAAGTTACACTAAGCAGTGGCGTCCCTAAAGGGGTGCTGAAAGCACCGGGTGACACCATCACAAGGAGTGACGCAAAATTCTGTATGTTGCCTCGTAGGAGCTCTATGGGTTAGGGGCCGTCCAATAATGACGTCGCGTGCCTAGGGGGAGGGGGTCACGCATTTGTGACGAGGTGGAGGGGATGTTAAGAACTGTGACGGCGCATAAAAAAACGCGCAACCTTAAATAAAATTTCCACTTAAATATAAGATTGTTTACAATTTATTTAATTACGTGTTCAATGGCTTCACATGTGTTACGATATTAGAGTGCAGACTTACACTACATACATATTAAATGTCAAAAAATAATTTGCAACAAGGGGCCGTCCATAAATGACGTCACGCGATTTTTGCCGATTTTTTACCCCCTCCCCCCTCGTCACGCGACGTCACAAAAACGTAGACCCCCCCCTCTAAAAATACGTCACAAATCTTTGACAAAATATTTTAAAAATAAATAAAATAAAATAACAAAGAAAAAACAACAACTTTATTTTCTATTTGAAAATAAGTATATTTCAAAACACTTTTATTGTCATTTAAGTATTTATTATTTATTTAGTGAAGATCTACATTGTAATATCGTAACCCGCGTGAATCATTTTTAAAAACCGGCCTTCAGAAAACGAACTGTGTTAACATCCTTAGCTTATATTTTATTTTAATGAATACAAATTAAACATTGACTATTGATCATCACGGTTAACGTCTTTGTTTAGAAAAAAAATATTTAAAAATAACATTTTTAAAATGTATTTTTTTTAAATCCCTCAATTGACTGACGGGCATCCCGTAAGATAGAGGTCGGCGAACAGAGGTAAATAACCTGAACTGGGGTCAAAAAGGGAATTCTTGGGGGTAATGCAGACTCATTTGGGACTTATAACATCCACTACAATCCGCTAGATATATTAAAATACGTCATGTGTACGTGTACGCTTGGAACATATGCCCATTATTAAACAGGTTCCATCCAGAAAATGCATTTTTTAAAAATTTGACAACTATGTAGATTTCTTACCTACGCACTATATGAAGACACCTAAATCTACCCTACTTTCATTTATATTGACACGAGTGACAATAATCTTAATCCACATGACATGTCTTTATCGCGTATCATTTCTGTGATATTTAAAATTAATGCCTTAAAAACTGAGCTAAGAAGAAAAGTTGTTTTGTTCTCCTCTCGAATTGCAATGTCAAGAATTTGATGCATTCAATCAAGTTAATGAATACTTGACTAATTTTAAATGGGCTCATTTACCATTATATCTAGAACAGTGTTTCTCATACTTTTTAGTATTGCGGACCAGCAGGAATTTTTTCCATTGTACCAGGGACCGGTGCACTGACAATTTTTTCTGTCCTTTTTTGAGAACATCTGCGGACCGGCAGCGGATGGCCCACGGACTGGCATCGGTCCGCGGACCACCACTTTGAGAAGCACTGATCTAGAAGACTAGAATGGCCAGGGGCGTTTTATAAAAAACCATCGAACAATTATATCAAACTTAAAACGTTTTTAATTCTATCAAATAGATTCCCTCCCCCCTCCCCTTTTAAAGAAAAAGGATATTCCGTGTCGTTTTGACTTAAAATATCTACACATAATCCTATTCAAATCATTTTTAGACACTTGTCATGCTTGTAAAACTCACCAGTAGCATTTTCGGGGGGGGGTGCTAAAGACGCTCCCCCAAATCCCCGAGTCACATGAGCAGGACCTAGAGTCTGGGGGGGGGGTAACGCATACATAAACTTGTATATTTTGTGGTAACGGGCATGAGAGAACCAAACGGAGCTGCGGTTAGATCACAAATGCTTTGATGTCAACATCAAACGACGCAGTGTAACAATTTCATATGTTATCTTGTGGATTCTCAAACTTATGGATTATAATTAGATTTAATTTTCGTGTCTTGATAGCATACGCCAACCAGCGTCTGATGGCCTACCGACCAGCACATTGAGAAGCACTGATTTTTTTTTAAAAAAAGAAAAAAAAAGTCATTAAATAAATTGTAAAGGGACCAAATATTTCAGTGGAAGTTTTATTTAAAGTTACCCTTTTGATGTGACGTCACATTTCTTCAACCCCCCTCCCTCCCCCTCGTCACGCAACGTCACAAAAGTGTGACCCCCCTCCCCCCCTAGGTGCGTGACGTCATTTATGGACGGCCCCCAAGCTAATTTGCAAATAGAAAATACGCCCTTTTTGTGACGTCATATTGGAGGAAGCAGGGGCGGATTAAGACTGCTCGGGGCCCCTGGCTGCAATTCAAACTGGGGCCCTGTCCAGGCAGCGTAATTTTAAATAAAATGATCACTTGCAGTCTAATATAAGACTGTGTAACTTGTAATGCAGGGTGTAATAAGACACAAAATTAAATAGAAGTCAATTAATTTAAAGTTACACGAATCCACACTTCATTAAAATATTTATTATTATTTATTTCAATCTTTAGAACCTTCGTTTGCGAACTTTTCTCACGGCGAGATTTTAATCAAGTCAGTAAAATTAAGTCAGCTTACGATTTCCCTTTCAATGCACATTAGAGAGAGTGCTGACTCAGTCTTTGTTGTCTTAATGAAACTTCTAATTTCATAATTTATTTTTTTCAACTTTGAAAATGATCGCTCTTTTATGTCATCAACGGGAGATACATGCGAAGTGCAATGTGTAAATTTGGAAAGGACTGTGTAAAATTAAGCTCATTCAAAAACAGCAACATATTTAGATCTGTGCATGTATTTTGAGTTTCACATTGTGCTACTTCCTTTTCCTGACCCTGGGGCTGGACAATAAACTTTTTGAAGAGTTCTGAAAATTAGACTAATTCTGAAGGAAAGCAGTCTTCGAAATCAATTGAATATTATTCCATTAACTTTGCTGCTGCCCCTCGGATGGCATCATTGCTGAGCCCCGTAAGGTTTGTAAGAAAGCCACATTTCTCATGGATGCCTTTATATGCATCTAACTGATGTTGTAGGGCTGGAGAAAGTTTGTCAATACCAGAAATACCTCAACCTTGAATTTTTGTCTCAGAGAAAATACTGTTTCGGCTCATGTCTCTTCGTCAAGATGACACTTTCTCTGTCTTTAATCACATTGAAGATTGTTAATACTCTTTCTTCACGGACATATCCTTTCCTTTTTCTTCATAGACATCAAATTCAGAACGCTGTCTTTTAACAAACTCAAGAAGATATTTCAACAAATGTATCTTGAACGGATGCATTCATTTTCTGAAACCATTTTAAAATTGTGTCCCAAATTTCAAGTAAAATAGCGAGTTTCAGTTGTTCAAGTTCCTTCCGAAATGCTTCAAGTCGACTGTCAGGCGGCTGATAGTCGTCAGTTGCCAATTCTTCAAGTCCTGCAATATTCTCATGGTATTATTTATTAACAGATCTTACAGCATCATGTCGGGCTGACCATCTTGCTTTGTTAACATGTAACCTTTTCGATTGTTTTTGAAGACCCTGCCAACTATGAATAGATGCAACAAGCCAGGTATAAAGATTTCGCAGAATTAAAAAATAAGTTAAAAAATTTTAAAATCTGGTTGCAGCAGGACAACCTTCTGCTGCACTTTTCCCAACAAAATTAAGGGAATGAGCTGTGGATGGCACATAATGAGCAACACTGCACTTCTCACGAAGGATAGTCTGGACTCAGTTTTACTTCCAACTTATATTTGCAGCATTGTCGTATGACTGTCCACGGCAATCTTGAATTTGAATGTCAATTTCTTCCAAAATATTAAAAATAATTTGGGCAATTCCTGATCCAGTGTGGGACTTAATTGGTATTAACTTGATGAATCGCTCAACAGGAATGAATGGTATTTAGATAATAACGGAACGCAACATGTAATTCAGGTTAATTAGGGACACCCATATTTAATGTACATACAGAAATCACCTATGACACTCTCGTAAGCCGAACCCCCCCCCTCCCAACATTTTCCCTTAGATTTTGTCCCAAAAAAGTCGGCTTTAGAACGAGTATGTACGTTACTAGTATTTAATTACATATTTATTTGAATATCTACTTCTTAATCCAGTCTGTCAGTAGGTCGAAGCGTCGAAATTCGTAAACAGTGTATTAACTTGGAAGTTGGTTAAAAATTCGATTATTGAATTATGCTCTACCATGTCAAATTTTTTTGTCGTAAGTTTTCCAAACTAAATAGAAGTCGATTGTTTTTCTAAAGCTAGGTTTCCCTAGATGTTATTACAAATGATGGCGATTTCTGGTATTTCACACTCTTCGACATTTTCTCCTGATAAGTAGATGAGATTTTATTTATTTATTTATATTTTCAAGGCTTCATGCAAACATTTGCCCACCTTTATAATAGAAAATAATAATTTTGGGGGCCCCTAAATCATCGGGGGCCCCTGGCTTTAGCCCGTTCAGCCCCCCCTTTAATCCGCCGCAGCGAGGGAGGTCTACGTTTTTGTGATGATGTGATGACGGAAGGGGGGGGGGTAAAAAAATCAACTAAAATCACGTGACGTCATTTAAGGACGTCCCCTTAGGTCGTGAGGGGGTGACACCATGAGCTACCGCCCCGGGTGACACCAACCCTAGTGACGCCTCTGAGTTACATCATTTGTAATAGTTAATAAGATGGGTTCAGTGACCCCAAAAAAACTATCATGGCTCCATAAAACATATGATTTTTGCTGGCAATCTAATTGAGAAAAATTTGTCCACTAGCAAAACTTGTCCTGTTTGCAATAAGAATTCACATAGTACCAATAGTGATACATTTGTGTTCATACTTGAAACCTGGATAACTCATTTACAATGTAAGTTAGCGTATACTGGTATATAAACAAGGACTTTTCTACAGTTGTGTCGTTAATTACTAAGTGAAAATTGCTATCTGTAGGCTCAGCGATTTGATTTTCTTTATACAATTGTTCAATGCACTACTACTAATAATTTGTGTGTGTGTTATATTTTTATGTGTACATTTTTCATATCTCTTGCATAAGCTTTGGGACAGCATGTGTTTGTTAATTGTACTGTAGTTTAATATATTAATAATAGTCTTGTTAAAGTTAAGAAAACAAATCTTTTTTTCACATATTAAAATTGTCTAAACCAGGTTTTTCATAAAAATTCAACTATTCCTGTTTGGAAATACATGTATTAAAACGCAATTGTTTTAAAGAAAAATGAATGGAAACAAAATGAATGCTTTCAAATCATGGCTGCCCTAAATAATTTACTGATGAATTCAATAATTTAATATATAATTCAGCAGTTTAATAAATATTATATTTACACATTTATTTTTATACTTTTTCATACTTACATTTACATTTTGGTATTTTATACATCCTTAAAAGATGTACTTAATGTACGTTTATTTGCAAATTTCACTTTCGTGGTAGTGATAGACCACTTATGAAAAACATCAAATTCATTTAAAAGAAGTATATATCATTTATTTATTAATTATATTCTGGGTATTTTAATAAACCCTTTCTATTAAAAATATGAAATATCAGTATAATTTCTCTAGGGCTTATTGTGACAGTACTATAAAAAAAATTAAATAACTCAAGAACACACTTAAAAAAATAATTTATAGTAAATTTATTGGCATTTTCTATGGTTATAAAATATAACAAAAGTTTTTAGAAATATTAATCCAGGGGTAATTATTGGATTTAGGTTTTAAAAACTACATGTAATCTTAAAAACATGATAAACAAGATTCAGAACTTGTAAATAAACAAGATTCAGAACTTGTAAATAAACAAGATTCAGAACTTGTAAATAAACAAGATTCAGAACTTGTAAATAAACAAGATTCAGAACTTGTAAATAAACATTTCATGTATCATTTGAAAAAAATAAATAAATAAGACTCAAGACTTGTGTCAAGTTGTGTATTAAATATTTCGAGCTTAACTAAAAATAAAAACTACATAAATAGCAGCAGAAATACTTTCATCCGTGAAGAAAAATAAAACTTGTCCTAAAATAAATCAGATGTACTATATGAGTAAATATGGAAGTGTTCTGATAGTGACAGCCTCAGCTATAATAATTGCACATTTTATTTTATGTAATATATAGCATAAACATTGAAATGATAACATTTACCAGGAATCATTGTATAATTGTCTTTCATCAAGAATCCAATGGGTTTCTTAGTTGTAATTTTTCCATATCAGTATGGACACGGGTAACAAAAAAGATTTGACAATTCTTTTCAATAAGTCATTAAATTTATTTGCCTGAGATTGAATCTTGAGTTTTGATTACATTTAAATGTTCCTGAAATTCACTTCAATGAGGTTCATTTTAGGTAAAGATAGTCATCTCTGAACTATGAATCAATGAATGTGGGTTTCGATGTGGCATTGGCATTTTAAGCAAGAAATGTATGAAATTTGTCATAGCTTGCTTCCTGGTTAATGGAAAATTTCTGGCTTCAAAATTGCTGATGTAAGAAGTGCATCCTCTTGTAACCATGGTATATTGTGAGTAAAGAAGGGAGACACACCAGAAGATAAAGATAATGTTAACAATGCAGAGGGATAATGGCCAAGCTTGTTGATGGAAGAGATGCCACAAGATTTCTGTCCATGCCATGTTAGGAAAGATAATCATAGTATACAATAAACAACCAATGACATAAAAAAACATGTTAAGGATGATTAAAATTAGCATCCACAAAAACAGGGGATGGTTCTTGGCTGCCACACATTTGAGTAGGAAGAGACAATGGTGATCCAAATAGAGGAAGCAATTGTTGCATAATCTACAATGTTTAGTCATGTTGTTTATCACCAGCTGAAACAAAACGATAATTTGTTTAAAGAAATTTATTTGTAAATTGTTATCTTAAAATGCATCACTGATGGTGCATGTTACTTTCAATTTTAACAAATTATCAGACCAAATTTTTTTTAAATCTGTCTTTATTAAATAAGTTGTGTCTAACTTTTAAGAATTGTGGTAGTAATGCATGAAGATAACATCTACAATTGTTACTTAACAAATCATGGATTCAAGTACCAATAACGCACTTTCTAAGAGTCCAAAGTAGTTCAGATCCCACTGTGGCCACTGTATAGACAACCACTGAACTATTGGGCATATTAATAAAAAAATAATTCTAATTCCATTTCCAATGTCCTTGGCCTTAAAATTTTATTTTTAATTTGAGAATAAAGAAATATGCATCAAATGCAACTGCAGTAAATTTAAGAATCACTTATTACAATCACTTTATTTCTACTTATAACTTATAGAAGTTATTGGAATTTTATTTTACAGGCTATTGAACTTGCACTCTAAATGACAACAAATTTACTTTCATACCAAGAGAATTTTAGTAATTGATATTTAAATTTATACAAATCCAGGGTATCATATGTCATAAGTTCTTTACCATAAATTTTTGAACACATTTTCTAAAGAAATTAGTGTACACAACCACAGTGTCATCAAATAAATCAAGTACAGTAAGTACAGGTACAGTTAGCCATTAAGTTTAAGTTTATTGATGTATATATTAAGCTTTAAAAAATTCAGCAGATATTAAATTAAATTGGTTCTGCTAACTCACATCACAAACAGGGCAGTAATTATAAGGGGGATTTTGGGTCATGCAAAGATCCACAAGGCTCAGTGTTTTGCGGGAAATAGGTTCCTTAACTGATGTTACCACCACACCTGAAAAATATTTGAAAATATATATTTTGAAAAATGTTTTTTTTTAAAAATTCACAGGTTAAAATTATAAAATAAATGTCCTCTGTTAAATTTTAAGTGGCAACATTTAAAGCAGCAATTAAACAACCCCGTAAAAACAAAGTTTTTGGCTATAAATCCCTTATATTTGAGACATAACTAAAAGTATTGATTATGTTCAAACGCGACAAACATTTACAGACTGAAACCGACTGATCTCCCCTGGCTTAAAAACCGGGGGGAGGGGGTGTGGACATCGATGGCTGGCGTCAACTCAAGTGGCACGTGGAAGGCGAACAATAGCGAATGGTGACCTTGAATTACATTTAGTTATATTGAGATAAACTAAAAATGCATCAATTTAATTACGGTACATTCGATCGATCTGAAATTTTGATACAATGCATTGTTGGGTGACACAATTCTATGAGCAAAATTTCAGCATGATAGCATCACGGGAAGTGTGTAATTTTTTACTTTTCTTTTTCCGCCCGCTCGTCGACGAACGACAAGATTTCAAGTTAATATAAGGGATTTAAAAATGTATCATTACTAACATTTTTTAGACTTGCTACATTAATGTGACTAAAAAGCATAGAGCACTCATAAACTGAACATAAGTTCAGTGTGACAAGATCAAAATCAATGCATTTAAATTTTAAAAAAAAGCTGTGAGAACTCATATTTTCATTTCTATGAACCAACACCAGTACTTTGAATCGGAATTTTTTTTTATCACATAACACATTTAATTGCAGAAAAATAAAAATATGCATATCCATTGTATTTGTTGAGTAATATTACATATTTATATTTCATGGGTGCATTGAAGATGTAAACATTAAGAATAAAACACACTACATGTAGTTCTCTTCAGAATACGCAGATTATCAATCATTGTTACATAATTGTTTGTGTGGGAGGGTAAATGTAAAAATTCCAGGTTAGCTGAACATCAAAAGGAAGTCCAAATTGATATGCAAGATACAGTTAACACAAGTGCAAATGAATTTCACTAGTGCCTACTGATCTTGAAAGGTTATTTGTCATTGGGGGTTAATGTTGAAGCTCTTTTAGAAAACAGGAAGGGGTACAAGTTAAGACACAAAATACATACAATTTAAGGATTCTAAGAGGTT
Source organism: Ampullaceana balthica (assembly GCA_944989445.1). NCBI lineage: Eukaryota > Metazoa > Mollusca > Gastropoda > Lymnaeidae > Ampullaceana > Ampullaceana balthica. The sequence goes on from CALYLW010000821.1 coordinate 144,890, forward strand.
AATAATGATCTACAGATTAAGAAAGAATTTTGTCATTAAAAGATGAGTTAATGTAAAAAATGTTCAACTCAATTGGAACTCAGGAAGTTAATTATATTTAAGAGGCAGTATGGTTGTCACACAAGGTCTCCTTCTGACAATAAAGTGTCACAATGTCATTGGTGTCTAAAAACTTACAGGTCAATTAGACATCAAATTAGTTTTTAAAAAAACCACCTAAAATTTAAGATGCTATTGTCAAACAACCAAAGCAAGTTAATTTAAACATTAAATTGTGTAAATATTTAATAAGACAGTTAATATGTAGGTTAAATAAACCTTCTTAAACTTATAGTTGTAGGTAATCTTGATTTATACCCAAATAACACTTAAGTCTTACCATAGGGAGACTTAACATTTGTACTGTCCCTTGTAATACTGACCTGCTTCCTTTCTGATGAGAATCCAGAAGATTATATGCAATAGTGGACATATTGTCACAGATAACAAGCAGATCCACCAGATGTGAATTAAATCTTTTATTGCGTAAAGGAAACTAATAAAAAATAATTTTCAACAACCTAAAAACCAGATTATAAGAAAAATATCATACCTTTTCAATTCAGTTTTTTCATTGCTCATTACAAATTAAAATGTCATACATTTTATATAATAAATGAGGAGCAAACAATTGACAAAGTATTTTTATATGTCAGCTTTCATTAATTTTCACACACTACACACATGACTACCAAGAAAACTCCCAAACACATTACCAATGCCATAACATTTTTAAAAAAAAATAAAATAAAAGATGTTTTTTTGTATGTTCCAGCACTATTCTTTGGTAGGTATCAAAAAGTGGTGTGACTGCTCCGATGGCTGATTTTGGCTCAAAAATATTTCTTATGAACTGGGAGAAAGGGATAAGGGAAATTTCTAGAGGCAGTAATGAGCTAAACTTTAAAATTTAATGGAAATGGATAAAACAAATAGTATTTTTTTGCTACTGCTTCGCTGTTGGCTTCATTATGTGCAATGAAAAGGCTCATCCCATGAAAGGCTATGGCGGCTATGGAAAAGATTTAAGGGATTAAAAAGTGAATAGAATATCAATATTTCTATTATTATCATAGAGGAAAACAATTAGTTTGGCCAGATGTGCCTTATATAAATTTATGAGAAAAGGTAGAACATCTGGCCATTTACTGAGACTAAATCCATTTTCAAAAATCTTGATCTTTTCTTGCTTTTGGAACCAATTGGTAAAAGGAGAAGTGAGAAAAAAGTTGATGAATTTCACACAACTATACAACAACAACAAAAAAACAACAATATTGTAATCTTAAATAATTATTTTTAAAGCTAACAAACTGCTTATGGATATATTTATTTATGGTAATACGAGCAACAAAGCCCGTCCAAGGACGTTCCGCCACCGTGGCATGTTGTAACTCCCTTCCAACAGCCGTCTCGACCGGCATTACATGTGCATCGCGTCAAAAATACTATTCATTATAGTTAAAATAAATAACTCATAAAAACAGAGCTTTTTGCTATAAATCCCAATGCGCATAGCTCAAAATAAAGTCTTGGAAGAAATACTGAACCAAAAATAACTCGTTTTGAACGTCCGCGTAAATGGCGTAAACGTGTTCAATATGATTGGCTGTATGAGTCATATGTGTTTGAGGGACCAATCGCTATAGATGACGGGACAGAAAGGACAGAAACTTGCCTTTTATTATATAGGAAAAAATTACATTATTATGAAACTACCCAAGACAACAGAAGTGAAATTTTAAAACATATACAGTGGAACCTCTTATAATAAGCATACTTCATTCCAGATTCTTACTCGTCAAACGGCCGCCCATAAATGACGTCACGCACCTGAACACTTTTGTGACGAGGGGGAGGGAGGGGGTTGAAGAAAAAGGGTAACTTTAAATAAAACTTCCACTGAAATGTTTGGTTGCTTACAATTTATTTAATGACTTTTAAAAAAAATAAAATCAGTGCTTCTCAATGTGCCGGTCGGTAGGCCATCAGATGCTGGTTGGCGTATGACACAAAAATTAAAACTTATTATAATCCTTAAGTTTGAGAATCCACAAGATAACATATGACATTGTTACACTGCGTCATTTGATGTTGACATCAAAGCATTTGTGATGTAACAGCAGCTCCGTTTGGTTCTCTCATGGCAGGAGTCATCGAAATTTTTTGCACGTTACCCCAAAATATACAAGTTTATGTGTGCGTTACAAACCCGCCGACTCTAGGTCCTGCTCACATGACTTGGGGATTTGGGGGAGCGTCGGTAGCCGAAAATGCTACTGGTGAGTTTTACAAGCATGACAAGTGTCTAAAAATGATCTGAATAGGATTATGTGTAGATATTTTAAGTCAAAACGACACGGAATATCCTTTTTTCTTTAAAAGGGGAGGGGGGAGGGAACCTATTTGATAGAATTAAAAATGTTTTAAGTTTGATATAATTGTTTGATTGGTTTTTGGTCAAACACCCCTGGCCATTCTAGTCTTCTAGATCAGTGCTTCTCAAAGTGGTGGTCCGCGGACCGGTGCCGGTCCGTGGGCAATCCGCTGCCGGTCCGCAGATGTTCTAAAAAAAGGGACAGAAAAAATTGTCAGTGCAGGGAATATAGTGCACCGGTCCCTGGTGCAATGGAAAAAATTCCTGCCAGTCCACCATACTAAAAAGCTTGAGAAGCACTGTTCTAGATATAATGGTAAATGAGCCCATTTAAAATTAGTCAAGTATTCATTAACTTTATTGAATGCATCAAATTCTTGACATCGCAATTCGAGAGGAGCACAAAAGTCACAAAACAACTTTTCTTCTTAGCTCAGTTTTTAAGGCATTAATTTTAAATATCACAGAAAGGATACGTGATACAGACAAGTCATGTGGATTAAGATTATTGTCACTCATGTCAATATAAATGAAAGTAGGGTAGATTTAGGTGTCTTCGTATAGTACGTAGGTAAGAAATCTACATAGTCAAATTTTTAAAAAAATGCATTTTCTGTAAGGAACCGGATCAATAATGGGCATATGTTCCAAGCGTACACGTACACATGACGTATTTTAATATATCTAGTGGATTGTAGTGGATGTTATATGTCCCAAATGAGTCTGCATTACCCCCCAAGAATTCCCTTTTTGACCCCAGATTTTTTAAAAATACATTCTAAAAATGTTATTTTAAATAATTTTTTTTTCTAATCAAAGACGTTAACCGTGATGATTAATAGTAAATGTTTAATTTGTATGCATTAAAATAAAATATAATCTAAGGATGTTAACACAGTTCGTTTCCTGAAGGCCGGTTAAACGTTTTTAAAAAATGCTTCACGCGGGTTACGATATTACAATGTAGATCTTCACAGAGCCGTCATTACACCAGTTTGGGCCCCCGGGCAAAGAAATAGTGTTGGGCCCCTCCCCCGCAGGAATAAAACATAAATATACACAATATATATAAATAAACATATTCCCATGGGGCCCCTATGCTCGTGGGCCCCCGGGCAAATGCCCAACGGGCCTATGCGTTAAGACAGCCCTGGATCTTCACTAAATAAATAATAAATACTTAAATGACAATAAAAGTGATTTGAAACATAATTATATTCAAATAGAAAATAAAGTTTTTTTTTGTTTTTGTTTTTTTAAGGGGGGTGGGGGGGTCAAAGATTTGTGACATATTTTTAGAGGTGGGGGTCTAAGTTTTTGTGACGACGCGTGACGAGGGGGGGAGGGGTCAAAAATCGGCAAAAATTGCGTGACTTCATTTATGGACGGCCCCTCAGCGAAACACTCATTAAACAAAAACAATTTTTCCCATACAAATCAATGTAAAATACGATAATGCGTTCCATGCTGAAATTAAACAACCTGTAAAAATAAAGTTTTTGACTATAAATCCCTTATATATGAGACATAACTTAAAGTAATGATTTTGTTCAATATAATACGCACCCCATGACAGACTGTGACAGACCCCTGTGAGATTGAGAACTGGAGTGAAACTCCAGTGACCCGTGGCCGTGGAGGTCAATTATAGCAGACAGCTAAACATGCTATATAGAGGTAAACTAAATATTGAAAAATTTAAATACTGTACATTCAATCGATCTGAAATTTTGAGAAATTTGCATTGTTAGGTGACACAAGTCTATGTGCAAAATTTCAGCTCGATTGTTTTTTCATGGGCGGGACCACGACAGACAGACAGACAAGACGGTGAAGTTAATATAAGGGATTTAAAATACTCATTTTTCAAAAATTTGTAATAACATTTATTCAAATAAAATTACTTATGAATTGTTAAAAAGAGTGTAACAACCTGGAATGCAATTTAGATTTGAAACAAAAAATTTAAATAAAAGTATTAATTTATGACAAATAATTAATCCTTTTTAACTAGAAAACTTTCAAAAGAAATTTGTTTATGCCGACGTTTCAAAAATTGAAAAAAATGTGTCGTAACAGTTTCGTATACATTCTTGACACCCCCTTTGAAGCATCCATCTCCTTAATTTTGTTTTTGTTCTTGGGAATAGTGCAGATCGTTGATGTTGGCCGATTTTAAGTGCGTGCTAGATTAGCCATGCTAACGCCTTTTTCTCGCTTTTCAATGATTTTACATTTCATTTCAACAGTTATTTTTTTCTCTCTTATGATTGTCTTCTTGTGTTTTTTTTTCCGAAGACATTTCAGCACAGGTTATTACACATAAAAAAATTACGAATACTGTCTGAATTCAAAATTTGTAAAAATGGATGATCACACACAAAAACAATACGCTAACAGACAGAGTGCTAAACACATACTAATGCATCGGGGCAGAAATGCCGGCTTACTTTCCCTTTCTGTGTCATTCGTTATGCCAATTTTTTGCTCGTAAAGGGAGCAACTTTTTCTTTTTTTGCTCGTTATGCGAATTACTCATTATGAGAGATGCTCGTTATGAGAGGTTCCACTGTATTTTTAAAAAATGATATCAGTACTACTTAAAATGGCATTTAGCACAAGGATATTAGCCTTCTTATATGAATGTGTAAATGTGATATAATACTAAGCATTATTTGACAAACTACAAGTGCTAGTACTGCTGTTTAAAAGTTTATTTTACTTTTAAGCAAAAGTGTACTAAATAATTTTCTTTAAAAGAATAAATTCTTGAAACTGAGTGATATGATTTATGGGTGTTGCTACAAATCCTTATGAGAGCAATTTTTAAATTATTTTTTTGTACCAAAAAACTGGTAAAACATATTGTTCAACAAAATTTTTGTTTAAAAATAAAATAAATGTGAAATGTTAGTTAAGCAAAGGATACATGGAAATATCAACCAATAATAACAGAAGCTAGTATGAATAATGCCAGCAGCAAAAAATCCAGCATAAATTGGATTTGGCCATCTGCAAAATGTATTCAGGACAGTTATAGTTAAAATATAAATTTATTATTTATCATTTATTGTGCAAAGATATATCATTAGATGTATATTTATAAGACTGTAATAAGATTAAAGAAGCAAGAAGTTTATTTTATTTTTTAAACAAAAATTTCATTTGCTAAATTAATGCTGTGTGACATTAAAGAGTTTCAATTATATGCAAAATATCAGATTAATTTTAAAAGTTATTATAAAATTCTAGTTACATCAAGACATAGTTAACATCAGATAAAGTAATTTGATAAAATTTACAATCTGCAACAAAGTCATTATAGCTTATTAAAGCAATAAACCCTTACCTTATTATGGCACTACAAGTCTTAGAGTTCGAGAAATACACTTAGACACAAACTGATGTTACTGCTCCAATTGATATTGTGAAGTACGACTTGGTTTTTTAAAAATTCTAGTTAAAAGTAACTTAAATCCCTACATTCTTAAATTTCTGTATATTTTCACAATTTTAGAAAATTTATGATGGTACAAAAATCATGTTATATCAAATCAAAGCCAGATCATTAAAGCAAAAGCACATTACAAGCAAAGGTTAACATTCCACTTGTTTACAAGTGCCAATACCTGGAAAAGTAGAGAGATTTCACAAAATCTTCTGTCTTCTTATAAGTGCATTTAGTAACTTCACAATAAATTTTATCTTACTTTAAAAAAACCTCAATTTTTTAGGTCAAATAGGCAAACTGAACACTTTTTAATTTCACATAACCAGTTAATTTGTGTTGTCAAATTATTATGTATTTAGTATTTTTATGAACTGCAGCTTTTGCGAGTCAGATAATCTGTTTCTGCCCCATATTTGTATGTTTAAAAAATTTCATAACTAGTACCTCTCTCTGTATATCTGTAACTTTTATTTAATTACAATAATTTCTTCCTTTATAAAGTTTAAAGCTGTAAAATTTGAGAAATCATCCAGTAATGCTGAATGCCACCTCGGGTGGTACTAGAAACCTTTATAAATTTACTGAGCCTGTAGTGAGCCCTTATAAATTTTATATTTAACCTCGACTGAAGTTCATCGTTAATGTTTTCTTTTCACTTTTGAGTTATCAAAACAAATAGAAATAGTAATAATTAGTAATTAAATATCTGCCAACCTGCAAATATGATTCATACGATGAGAGATTCCATTCAGTTGTACAACTACTATAACACAGGCACAAAGGTAGACAAGAAATTGGTAGGATGGCAGCTGTTGTACGATAAAAGTCACCAGTGAATATAGTACAAGTGGATAGAGCATCCATCCATACCACATTCTTATTGGGCCATTAACAGGTGCATTTTCAGGTTGTTGACCAAGGTAGGTCAAAACTGGGATAAGTTCTTTATGCCTAAAATTGATAAAGATAATTTTTAAAATTATTTAAAACTAACAGTTCCATTTTCTCTCTCTCTCTCTCTTTCTGACAATTGTACGTTCATTTAAAGATTTATCTTCTTCACTCATACGGTGCTTTGTAAAACTTTCAAAAATCTCACAATTTTTAGTAGAATGCACATTTAATGTTAACTAAATTTTTGGATGAAAAGAATACAAGTATAATTTTATGCAGTGCCGGATTTAGACTTGATAAGGCCCTAAGCTATTTGAGAATTGGTGCCCTTTAGAAGTCAAGATACTCTATGTCAGTTCCAAATGTAACAATTGCTCACTCTGACAATTTTTATTGGGGGGTGCGGCGCACGTAAATCTGGCCCTGATTTTATAAAAAAATTTTATGAATACTTTCATGATGAGAGAAAGTTTATTTTTAAAAAATAAGATAATGATTTTCTGTAAAAGCCTTTTAAGTACCAGAACTACATACATTTTACAATTGTCTAAATGCAATAAAAATAATAAATACAAAAAATATACATTTTAAAATTACACTCTGCTACCACCCACATCATTTATTCTCTTCTCTTATCAGGTTTTGAGAGGGACTTTACCTTTTTTCCTTATGTTAGTTATAGGTCATGTATGCATGTTTATAGAAAATTGATATATATTCCTGAACAAAAATTGTACTGATGGAAATAATAAGCAAAATGTATTTATATTGTGCATCTATTTAATATTTAACTAAATCGTTTTTACTTTCACAAATGCTTTGTGTTTTATTATTAATTTAGAAATTGATAGCTAATATTCAAATACTTAAACAAATGTCATGTTTTTAAAGAGAACTAACATGTCTGCACACAGACATTTTTAACTCAGATGTTCACTCAAATTTATATAACTGAGTAATACAGAAAAATAATTATCACAAGCAACTCTTATTTTTACCCAAATGAATCCCCCTGTGAGGCCAGGTCTAATGGTGTGTAGCCTTCCTTATTTCTTAGATGGAGCGCACTAACTCCAAGTATACACAACATTGACCATGTCATGTGACCAAAACCATTTTTGCATGCGATGTGAAGTGGTAGGTTGCCATCAGAATCAGCCTGACGAAGGTCTGTTCTCTGAAATTAAGTTATAGAATACTTTATATTTACATTTTTAAAATTAAATAAATTGTTTGCTCAATGTAAAAGTTCATTACTGAGTAGAATACTGGATAAAGACTAAAATAATAGTAAGTACTTCCTCATTATTAGTGATATTAAGATAAAAAAATTCATTAGGTTTTTTCAAACAATTACTCATGAATCCTCACCCCATTCTGCATGAGAAAATAGAAGAGATCCAGATGGCCATGAATGCATGTGATATGCATAGGAGTTTGGAGCTTTTTATCCTGCTCTCTCATGTTTATACTAAAAGCTTCTTCAAAATACTTAATGACTTGCCTAGGTGCACCATACAGAAAGAGACATAAAAAATAAAGTCAAAGGAATATCCTTAAACTAGCAGAATAAACATAGAAACTGTGAGAGAATATGTTTAAGAATTACTCTAACAGTTTTTGTTGATTGTTTTCTTCCTTAATATTTGTTTTTTTGTAACAAAATTTCCTAGCATCAATAACATTTATTACTCATTTTTCATGGATCTAAGATTACAGTACATAAAAAAACCCTTAAAAACAATGTTTTTGACTATAAATCCCTTATATATGAGTCATAATTAAAAGTATTGATCATGTTCAAACGCGACAAACATTTACAGACTGAATCTGCCTTAACTCTGCTGTATAACCCGGGGAGAGGGGAAAGGTCTGGTCACAGATCGCTGGACCGAGCTCAGCGTGACACGTAAAATGTAAACAAAAGCACGTTCGATAGATCTGAAATTTTGATACGATGCATTGTTAGGTGACACAAGTCTATGTGCCAAATTTCAGCTCGATGGCATCACGGGAAGTGGGTCATTTTTTACTTTTGTTTTCCGCCCACCTGCCCGACGGCGAACGACAGAGACAGCGGTGAAGTTAATAAAAAGGATTTAAAAATGGAGTAAAAATTAAGTAGCGTAAAAAATTAGATTTAAGTATGTAGCTATACATGATACATTATTCATTTTGCTTCACAAAATTTTTTAAAAAATCAATGCTTTATGTGAGTTATAAAAAATAGATGCACAAGGGACTTTTTAGCATTGACAGTGAATTATTTTTAATAAAATTTGCTTTTATTTTTCTATAATTTTGATTTAAATGTCAAAATAATGGAGTCTTAAAATCTTTAATAAAATCTGTAGGATCTGTATAGAAAATACAAATAATTGTAAGAAAATAATATGAATTACAACATATTGCCCTCCCCCTTCATTCCTTTATATGTTTAAACAATTTTTTTATTAAATTGTGCATTCCAAGAAATAAAAAAGAGCTGTCAACTGATATTACAACAGCTTAACAGATTGCACAGGATAATAACTTATGTGAAGCTTCTTCACCACTAACATCAGGAAAGCACTAAAGCTAATATGTCATGCATGTGTAAGACTTAATGAATACATTCTCATTACTGAAAGGACATGTTATTGATAAATAAAACATAATGATGAATGTAAAGAAGAAATATTTCCAAGATATTTATTAAATATTTTAATATGGGTTTTTCACAGCTTAACAAATGTAAAAAAGATTATTTCTATTCAAATTTAAGTCATGCCATTTAGACACATTTGTCCATTCATATCTATAGCAAAGACACAACAAAATGACTTGTTTCTGGCAGTCATTGAAGAATAACATTTTTAAGTTAATTTAGTTTGACTAAAATTGATTTTCCTTGAATTTTAAGATACAATTCAGTCTCTACTGGATCTATACATTTTAGTTATTGTACAGAATCTTTTGAATTTTAAAATTGAAATTTCCTATTTCCCCTAGCATAAAAAAACATAACTAGGATAAATACTTATTATTTAGAATAATTCATAATGCAATTGACTTAAATCATACACATTTAAATGAAAATAAATGCTGTAAATCTCTGGATATTTTTTCACTGTTATCTATAATATATAAAAAACATACTCACACTGAACCACTTTCTGCAGCATGATGTAAAGCATTTCGTCCAGCATTATCTAAGGCTTCAATGCGTGCTCCACATTGTACCAAAAGGTGCACTACTGTAGGAAGACCCCTTTTGCTGGCATAATGGAGTGGGGTCTCTTGATGATCAGTAAGGCAATTTACATCAGAGTTGGCTTGAATTAACATCAGCACAATACCATAGTCACCAATCAAACATGCCTTATGCAGAGGACTAATACCATGCCAACCTGAATTAAATAATTTTTTTTAAATTCTTAAAAACATAGATTTCATTTATGAAAAGTACTAAAATTTAAAAATAATTTTTATAACAATATTTTAACATTTACAAATCAAATGACAAATAAATATTTAAATATTTGTATACAATTTGATAAAGATAGGGTTTTGAGCTCAAAAATACCGGACACTAGTGTTAAAATTTGTCAATGCCAATTACAGTAGAACCCGGTTAAGTCGACGGCCTAGGGTTTGCCAAAAGGCGTCGAGATAACTGATGATTGAGTTAAACGAAAACTAATATGGCGGCAAAATATTAACATGTGCTTGAAATTTCTTTAAGTACATGATAAGGTTGTTAACGGTTAGCCGTAACTTCGGTATAAGCCTATTACGTGGAGTTAATATTTTGTTGTGTTACGGCAGAATACCAGAACCAATACACAAGCGACCGTGACATCAAAGCAAGCGACCATTACATCAAAGCGAGCGACCGTGATGTCAAAGCATTTTCTTACTATTCCGGTCTATAAATAATATACACGTCATCACTATTAGTTTAGTTCGCCTACGACTGAGGAAAGATTTTTTTAAAAATTTTTACTTTGCTTAGTTGTCGAGCCTCTGTACGAGAGCTAACACACAGTGCGTATATGATATGAACAACGGTCAAAGTCAAGGCCGCGACTGTTATTGTTACTATTTATATTACGAGTGTCATTTGAAAGACGTAGCAAAGATTAATTGGTCCTCAAATTTGAGTTCAGTCTTTTAGTGACAGTTTTCCTGCAAGTTAAGGGCATTTGACGTAAGATTACCACATTAATATAAAAACTGATATTTGCTTTAAAAAATGCATACGGCTAGTGAACGATCTTTTTAAATTATTTTTTTTAAAACTCCCTTAGTTGACGAAGCATAGTACGAGAACTAACACACAGTGCGGCAATGTTAAAATGTGAACAACGTTACTATTCAGCGCAAGAGAGCTGAAAACAAGCAGGCTGTGACGTCACATGAAGTCCCCATCAGAAGGCTCGAGGTGAAAATTTGATCAGTGATACTCTCTTAGTTGCTTTTTGCCCGTGATGTCATACAAAACGAGCCCCCGCTTCCCTCTGCGCGTCTTCGTTCTCGACACACGCTACAAGACCCAGTTCTTCTACACACGCACAGCAGGGACAAAGCGTGTTTTCGCTGGCGTCGTTGGCTGGCTGTTAGTAATAGTGCAGTTGAACCTGTAACATTGATCGTAGTCATAGTAGATTTTGATATCATTTAAGTTTACATAAAAATGCAATCTTTTCCTGCCAACATCTTTGTTGCTATGACACATGAGAAAGATGGCGGCTAAACGTGTAGTGCAAATCGTGGGAATTTTGGGGTGGGGGAGATTCTTAATTTTTCAAACTATTTTAGCAACCGGCTGATTTGGGAAAATAGCAAAAATGTTTTTAAAAGTTAAAATAAAATTTTACTCACATATCATGCATCTGAATCACTAAAATGGGGAGGATAAAAATAAAATAAATATGAAATGAACTGCTCCTCCCCAGAACAGGTTCTCATGGACAGTGACCTTTTCATCGCGCTCTAGGTTATTTCTGAATAAAGGTTCAAAATAAACTAAATAGTCCATTGGTTCTTTGCTCATGCTTTGTCTGTACCACGGGATTGGCCTCATGGCCTCTCGGCCAAAAAGTCTTGAAACAAATGTAAAACTCACGCTTCTCCAATACCAGCCCCTGGATCTGTTATGCAAAGGTTAACACAAAAATTTTTAACATTTTTTACTACCATGTTAGCAAGAAAAATAATGCGCCCGAGGATTTATTTCCCCGGCTATCTTGCATCACTCCTGTTTTAAGTGAAAATAGCATATAGTTAAACGATATTCTTAAAACATGTTAAGTGGAGGGGGGGCACCCTTAACCCCTCCCCTTTGTTTTCCCCAAACCCAACCTCTTAATGTCTCATAATATTATTATTATTTGCGTAAAAACGCATAGCTATAAATTATTTTCTAAGGGGAGATATCTGAAGATAATTTAAAAATACCAAGGCAAATAACTTCTGAATAGCAACCATGGCGTCAAATTGATGTCACTAGCTAAAGCTGCCATCCTAGTCAGAATAGCGATAACCATCCCATAATTCTTAGAGGTAGGTAGGACTAACTATCAATCAGCAAATATTATAATCACTGATAAATCACAGACCTTTTGCCCTTGCCTAACAGTCTAACATATACAATTGAGACAAATTCAAAAGCATGTGGTAAATTCAGCTCTAATTTAACAAAAGTTTACCCAAATGTTATTAAATTCAAAATCTACTGTGACTGTGATGTTAGAGCACTGGAGATAACTTTCTCCAACCATTATCTTGATCTTTGTCATGTGTCAAGAGTCATAACAACAAAGATAAAGATTGTGGCCTGATAAAACACCATAAATGGTCTCTTCCATCAATTGATAATTTACCACAGATGGTATACTTTTAGTAATAGCTTACCTTTAAGGTGGACCAGATTTGGGTCGCTATTTAATAATTGTTGTATCACAGAACTTAAGTTTTTCCCTATTGCATCTAATAACATTTCAAATGCTGCTGCCTGTAAGCCCCCATTTAATTGTGTATGAGTGCTCATAACGGAAATAGTAATTTAGTTTTGATATCTAGCCTAGTCAATAACAAAACATTTCATGGGTAATGATAAAGAAAGCTGGAATGATGTGACCATTCATTTCGATGTCGATAGTGAGTAGTGAAGAAATCTAAGTGGCCATTTGTAAACAGTTATCTGGTGACAAAGTTGGTTTGTGTCCCATAAACGTTTATAAATTGATGATCATTTCTATACTAAACAGAACAAAAAATATACATATATTTTTTTAAATATTTGCCTATGTTTCATTTCCTCATAATCCTTTTAAAACAAAATTGCTGTGTAAAAATAATCTTTTAAAATTTGTTAATAAATAATATTAACGTTTCTGTATAAGCTAATTATAAATTATAAGCAAGATAAACAAATATTAAAATTCAGTCAATTGTTTTTATTACTTTTTATTTATTATCGAAGACTAATGTAAGCGATAAACGAAAGAGAAAGTAAATTTTCTCTTATGAATGCTACTCATTGACTAAACTAAATAAGTATGCACAAAATTATCAAATAAAAAAGAAAGCACATTACATTCATTTTAAATTTATTAAACCATTTTAATTTCAAAACTAACGACATAGGGTAGTTAGACATTTTTTAGCATAATTAGAAACACTATGACTATGTATACTATAATCACTATCTGTCTATCATACTATCAGTGAGTATCAGTATCAGGTCATACCCATGCCCATACCCAATCCCTTGCCTTGCCTTCTTATAGTTATAATAATATATATAATATAAATTTTAATATAATGATAATGACAATAATGTAAATTTTAGCGTATTTTATATTTCAATGTTTCAATTTCAAGTCATCAAAAAAACATTTTTTAAAAACTTACCTCATTAATTATTATTATGATAATTAATTATGAAATCTATTTTTATAAAAAAATTAAAACATTATTTTTTGTTGAAATAAAATAACTATTTTACGATTTGTATGAAATAAACATTTGTATATTCCAATATTTCACTATCTTCTGTGACTAACGGCGGCATTGTTGTTGTTTGAAGTCTGCTTTTAAAAACCTTTTTCTAAAGTTAAAAATCTCTTTAAACACAACAAAACACACACAAAACTAATTGTAAAGCATTAAATACTTTTTTATTTTTTTATTTCTGATGTTTAAATTAGTAAAAGTAAGTTATTTTATTTATTTTGTTCTAAAAAATTAAAATGCGCTAAAATAAGGGATTACACTATACAGTATAGTATACAACAGTTAAATGAGTTATACTTTCAATTTCAAGTTATACAGTATTATTTAGTATACAGTATTATACAGTATACTCAGTATTATTCAGTATAGTATACAGTCAGTATACAGTACTATACTTATACACTATCACTATACAATCAGTATAATTATACATGTACTTAATTTATCTAATACTAATATATAAAGGGAAGGCGTTATCCCCAGAATTCTGCAAATAATTTTCAACGTTATCCCCAGAATTCTGCGAATAACGTTGAACATTATCCCCAGAATTCTGCGAATGATCGACGTTAATGGGAGAATTCAGTGAACTATTCTCAAAGTTAATTTTGAGTATGTATATGAAGTAAATTCATGTTGATTATATTTGACCTGGTGAATAAGAAAACAGAAAAGCCTTATTGAAGTTATTGTTTTTCATATTGATTTTAAGTTTATATTTTAGAATCTGTTCAGTCCACTGAGCTATTTTTATCTAGCTTACTGGTATAGTCCATTGCGAATTGGATATATGATATGGTTTTGTTTAATTTAAATATGAATGTATTTTTTTAAAATTTAAAGCATGTATGAATATGTGTGTGCATTTATCTATGCTAGCTGGGGTATTGCGCTAAGTAAGTTATCAAATTATGTATATTGATTTTAATTATTTTACTTTAACACGACTCTAGAGGTGAAGGTTTAAAGAAATTGTGTAAGTAAAAATTTAGTGATTAAATAATGTTAATTTTTTCTCCTAAATAGAATAGACAAACTATTTTAAGAATTTAATTGAAAAGCAAACTTCTGCTTTAAAATTACTTTAAATGAAGTTACAAATCATGGCGCTACATATCTTTATCTTATCTTCTTATCTGTTACAGACGCTCCTTCTATACAGAAGATTATTGCAAATTCTGAATGTGTTTGTTCTTGCATACAGAATAAGAAAGGTGTTTTTATCCTTATGTCTATTTGAGGGTTGTAATAACTGCCTAAATACCTACTGGATACCAAGTTACCAAGCATTATGTTTAAATACAAATTTATCAATGTGTTATTACAGAGAAAATCATTGATCGATAAGAAGTTTCTATTTTCAAATTTTCGGACCTATAGTTTGTTCAATAAAAAAGTTGTTAAAACCCTTAAAACTCAGCAACATTAAAATTTTTATTTAATGGGCTTACATCAAATACGACTTTTGGAAGGTGTATTATTGTAAATTTTAAATTCAATTTAAAAATATATATATATTTTTTAAATAACTTTTTCTCAATCACATATCGATATTTTCAATGGAAAGTTAAGTTCATCGTAAAATAAATGTACATCTATATATATAAAAATCAAAGTATGTATGCATGTCTGTTATGGCTGACTAAACCATTCATCCGATCGCCATGAAAATTTTGGAGACTTTTGAGTACGCTCCCGGGATGGAAATAGGCTACTTTTTTTCAAAATTTAACACTCATGGGGCGCCGGGGGCCCATAATGGGGATTTTTTCTTATATGAGCTATATAAAAATTAGTTTAAGGCTTAGCTGCTTGGAAAATGAATGGATCTTGACCAAACTTGGTACATAACAACTTGATAGCCTATATTAAAA
Source organism: Ampullaceana balthica (assembly GCA_944989445.1). Classification (NCBI taxonomy): domain Eukaryota; kingdom Metazoa; phylum Mollusca; class Gastropoda; family Lymnaeidae; genus Ampullaceana; species Ampullaceana balthica. The sequence continues at coordinate 160,524 of CALYLW010000821.1, forward strand.
TACTATAGGGCACTAATTTCCTAATGTCCATTTATTCGGGGCTGGGGGCCCAAAATGTCTTTTTTCATAAACGTTTAAGATTTTATTCCCAATTCAATTATTAAAGATCTTGAGAAATATAGATAAATATATCCACTATAAAATTGATTGAAATAAATAGGTGTTTTGAACTTGATATCTTGCACTAATTGGGCCCTGGGGCCCTTAATGTCGTTTTTTTGCTTATATGAGCTATATAAAATTAGTTTATGCGTTAGCTACTGAGTAAATGATTGGATCTTAACCAAACTTTGTATATAAAAACTTGGTAGCCCATATTAAAATAACAAATGGCACTGCACTTCTAATGTCCAATTGTTCAGGGCCGGGGGCCCCAAATGTCTTTTTTTTTGTATACTCTAAGATATTATTTCCCACTCAGTTTTTAACGATCTTGAGAAATATATCCATGAGGAAACTGAATTTAAATGAACAGGTTTTCAAAATGTACATCTTGAACCGAATGGGCCCGGGGGCCCCTTAATGTATTTTTTCATTATATTAGCTATATAAAAATTAGTTTAAGTGTTAGATAATGAGAAAATAACTGGATTTTGACCAAACTCGGTATATAAAAACTTAAGAGCCTAAATTAAATTACTATAGGGCACTGAACTGCTAATTTCCATTTCCTCGGGACTGGGGGCCCTAAATGTGTTTTTTACTAACTTTTAATATTGTATTCCCCATTCAATTTTACACGATATTGATAAATATAGATAAATATATTTATATATTTGTTATGAAATTGATTGAAATGAACAGATTTTTAACTTCATATGTTAAACTGATAGGCCCGGTGACCCTTAATGTAATTCCTTTTTTTATCTATATGTATTCCTTTTTACTGAGATCGTTGCAACGCACGACGGGTCTGCTAGTTTTAAAAATAAAATTCTTGGTACGTATTTTAAAATATATATATCTCAGATACATGTATCTTGATTTATTAGCCCCATTTCTTTTTGCATTTGTTACTAAAAGAAAATGTGTTGTTAATTTCCATTGTTCTTATTCAATGTGTAATATAATGAACATAAAATTAAACTAAATTTTCATTCATTTCATAATTATAATGCATATCCTTATTTACACTTATAGATAAACATCTATTTATTAAGCATCATCTAATTCTTTATTGTCTACCATTTTCAAATGTTCGTTTGGTCTTAAATTTAAAGTTTACAATAGTCTATTCCAGTGGTTCCCAAACTTTTTTGACCCACGGACCCCTTTTATACTCAAAACTTCCCCACGGACCCCCAAGTGAAAAAAACTTTATAAATTCATAGTACAAATATTACAAAAACAACATTTGATGAAAAGTACGGTATTTATTGAAATTATCACTTTTGTTTAAGATTAAATTGAAAACAATTAATAACTTGGATTAACGTGATGAGATTTTGTGAGTGTACCAGCAACAAAGCCCGTTCAAGGACGTTCCGCCACCGTTCTGTGGGATGTTGTAACTCCCCTCCAATAGCCGTCTCGACCGGCATAGATGTGCATCACGTCAAAAATACTATTCATTATAGTTAAAATAAATAACTCGTAAAAACAGAGATTTTGACTATAAATCCTAACGCGCATAACTCAAAATAAAGTCTTCGAAGAAATACTGCACTAAAAATAACTCGTTTTGAACGTCCGCGTAAACGTGTTCAATATGATTGGCTGTAGGAGCCATATGTGTTTGAGGGACCAATCGCTATCGATGACCGCACGGAACATAGCCTTTTAATATATAGGGTTTATGACCGACTCAATGTTTGTGTGTAGGAACCGCAAATGCTCACGAGCACCAATTTCTAGTCGTTTATTGTTTTTTATTTTTGTTGTCCTTGTTTTTTATGATGAGGTTCATAACGCCACTGAATTTTTGTTCTACCAAATAAGAAGACAGGAAAACAGTCAAAAAATTCTGCACAATAACCTATATTGCATGATATAAAATTGGGATCTGACTTGTAACCATAATTTGTGCTATCCTAGTCCAAACATTGGTTTTAGTTCCTCATTTGTCGATATTTCAATAAGCTGCTCCTGTATTAGTATGTATTCATCTGTGTTATGGACTTGAGATTGTCCATGCGTTAAAGAGTTCAACTGCCATTCGGAAATATCCAATAGTGATGAATGCCTACAAATCTTTGGTTCAATTCTGAGGTCTGCATGAAGAGCCGTTAAGTTTTGACATTAAGCAAGCAAATCTTTATCTCTATTTTGCAATTTCAAAAGATTTGAAAACTGAGAACATTCTCCTGTTCCTAAGTTTTGTTTGCACAGAAAAAGGGTTGCAACAAACTCAGACATAACGCTTTTAGTTTTGATTAAATTTAATTGGTTACCTTGTAGTAGTTGTAGTTTCAAATTAGTTTCGTTAAAGTTGGGTAAATAATTCATTAATAAAGGATATGTCATTTTTTAGAGTTGTGTTGCTGATCATTGTCTTTGTTTTCCAGGAATTTAGACACTGAATCAAAGAGAGGATTAAATCGATTTAAATATGTACGTGATGATAACCAGCGTACTTCTGTGTGAATAAATAATCCATTATAGTCTTCTTCGTTTTCCAAACCATAGTTAGCAAATAATCTCTAATTGAAGGCATTCCTTTTGATTTTATTAACTGCTCTAATGACATAATGTAGTGATCCATGCAAACTTTCACTAAGATTTTTTTGAATATTTGATGTCGATGAATTCCTCAATTTACTGAAAATACATTTGGTATAGAATGTTTTAAGTATGCCAGAAAGTCAAGAGTATTGCTTTAACTTCAAACATTTGTTTAAAAAATTCAGTTAATAACGTTTCACCTTTCGTAACTGTTTCCAAACATTTAGCCATACTTCAAATATCCATTAACACCATATTGTCGGAATTGTTTCTTCGGCTCATTCAGTGCTGGATTTACCTATTTGCTAAACAAGCTATAACTTAGGGCCCCTGCCTTCTTGGGGGCCCCCGAAATTTTGTTTTCATATTTGTCACTAATATAGAATATCTAGACTTCAAAAGGGCCTTAAATAGCTTAGGGCCCCATCAAGTCTCAATCCAGCCTTGGGCTCACTCATTCTCTTATCAGTTGTAACAAACCACTGTTAAGAATTATTAACATTTTCAATGGAATGCTACAGTAAAGCTCTATTGAAAACACTATTTGATGATAGGATACAATTTAGATAAATATAACTTCCCGACACATCGAAAAATACACAACCTTGCAACCCTCGTAGATTTAAGTTAAAAACTTGTATTTTTCTACTTATAGTTATAGGAATTCGGCATTTCTTCTGCATCAAGCTTGACCTTTCAACAAACCAAGTATTTTGATTGGTTATAGATGTGGAATTACAGTAGTTCTACTACTTTTTCTACGTAACACAACATTGTATCCATGAAGAATAGTATTTAAGATAGTATTTAATTAGTAGAACAGGCATTCACATACTATTTTATTTATTATTATTTATTTTAATTTCAATAATATTATTAATTTATCAGTTTTATTATTTGATGTTAAGCCTTGCACGGACCCCCTGACGTTGTTCAGGGACCCCCAAATCAATTTTAATTTTCCACGGACCCCCTGAAGGGTTCCGCGGACCCCAAGGGGTCCGTACGGACCACTTTGGGAACCACTGGTCTATTCAATCTAAATTCCTTTCATATAATGTTACTTTATAATCCAATAAGCACGTTTTTAAGAAGTCGATAAAAGAATGTCAAAATAATTGATATACAGTCGAACCCACTTATCTCGAGCTCGGTTATATCGACCACCCTATTATGTCGACGTTTTTTATTGGAACCGCCAAATTCTCTCTTTGTCTTAGCATTTTCTCATCGGTAATGTCGATTCTTTTATGTCGCCGAAACCTAGTATCTCGAGCACAAAAGAGGGCCAAATTTGCAACTTAACTCGATTTTCGTCGGTTGAAAATAAAGGTTTGTATCGAGAATCGACGGTGGTTTTTATATAATTAAATAAAAAAATTAATAAATTATTATTCTTTTAAAAGTTTGTTGTTGTTGCTTTGTTACCAGTAAGATAAGTGACTGTGACACTAACACGCGCGTGACGATGAAACTGATAACACAGTACACACAGCCCACAGCGTGCTGTGATCAACGGTCAAGGCCACAATAGTTTTATTTATATTACAAAGTTTGATTGACTGAGGAAATTCGAGAACGTTCTGATAGTTAATTAACAGATATCCTGCACGTCAAAAGCATTAAACTTAAAATAACCATATTGATTTGTTTATTTGTATTTTAAATTCGCGGATACGATGGCAAACGCGACTGCGACACGGCGAAGCGTAAACTTTGACCTTTTAGCGCATGCGCAGACAATTATAAACTGGTAACTTATTTTTCATTAAATAAATGGAATCGAAACATGACAGAGACGTAATCAAAGTCCTTTACTACGGCATAAATATATATACATCAAAAGCATTAAACTTAAAATAACCATATTGATTTGTTTATTTGTATTTTAAATTCGCGGATACGATGGCAAACGCGACTGCGACACGGCGAAGCGTAAACTTTGACCTTTTAGCGCATGCGCAGACAATTATAAACTGGTAACTTATTTTTCATTAAATAAATGGAATCAAACATGACAGAAACGTAATCAAAGTCCTTTACTTCGGCATAAATATATATGCATGTGTATATATATGTATATATATATATATATATATATAAATTCCCGATTAGTCATAACTTTTCCCGACTTTCAAGGCCGAGAATTTATTTTTAAGAATTCCCGACTTTTTCCCGTTTTCCTGAGTGGGAACCATGGTTATATTTAAATTTTAAACGGTCCTTAAAAACGAACGGTCATTACAACCTTAGACTTAGGAAAGAGTGAAGAAATATTAGGGTTCCGATACGATTCCGATAAATCATCCCATCACTAATTAACGCTAACTAATTAATCATGTACATAAAGAAATTTCAAGCACATGTTAATATTTTGCCGCCATATTGGATTTCGTTTTATCTCGATCATCGGTTATGTCGACGCCATTTTTCATACCCCAACGCCGTCGACATAAGCGGTTTCGACTGTATTATTTTTTCTTTTCGTTTTCCCACATGAAACCCTTAATACGCCGGGTATTTGGCTAGTTTTTTATAATAATAGTAATAGGCTAATACTAATAGGGGCAGGGGTGGCCAGACCTGTGGCTGTGGTAACTGAGAGCCATTAAAAAATATATTTTACAAATTTGAGAGCCACATTGAATCACTATGGGTAATTAAACCTTGCTTGGAAATCTTCCAGAAATTCTTTTAAAATATCTTTCATAAATTGCACGCAAGCTGCAATGTGAAAATAGAAGAGCGGCTTGGGAGCTACGGTCTGGCCACCGTTGCTCTATTTAATAGGGCACTATAGGCCATCATAGTGGCATCATAGACTTGAGTCTATAGTCTTAGGCATAGTGCGGCATAGGCCAACTACTACTACTGATTCCCTGAAACTGATACTAATACTAAACTAATACAGTTACTAATACTCAGTTGGTATTTACTAATCATATTCAAGGTGTTTAATGTCCGGAACTATTTATCTGTATCCTTTATTAATTTTAGAATTATAATTACATGTATTATATTTTAAATAAATTGCGGGGCCATACCACAAAAAGGATTGAGAGAAAGTTTTTTTTTAAAATAAGATAATGTTTCCCTTAAAGTTAATTAATTTCATTTAAACAAATTTTGTTTCTTCACTGCAGTGTCAGCAGTCTTTGCTAGACCATGTTACTAAGGTGAATTTGAGACCCACTTGAATTGAATGAGAAGAAACAAAATGGCCCTAACTTCTAGCCAAAATGAGGTCACATCTAAACGTCATTTGTCTGAAGACTCGGAAGAAGTAGAAGTGCCTAGTAAAATACAGAAATTAGAGAAAGATATTGAATTGTCAAATAAAATACTGAAATTAGAGAAAGATGTTGAAGTACCAAGTAAAATACTGAAATTAGAGAATGAAGTGCCAACTAAAAGGCATAAAATAGAGAAAGAAATTAATGTACCACCTAAAAGGCAGAAAATAGAGAACTTAGAGACTCAAACCATTAAATATAGAGATTTTAAAAAAGAAGAAAAGCCTAGAGAAGAAATTGAAGAACATAATACAGCAGTGAAGCAGCCTGCTGAGATTTCAACAGCTCTTCTATATTCAGGGAAAGAAAAGGAAACAGGTGGTAAGCTTGAAAAGAGGCAGGAGAAGAAGACTGTTAGGAAAAGAATGAAGTCTCTTTTTAAGTCTGTAGTAAACCTGGTAAGTTGTCACATAGTTTCATGCTATAACAATTAATACTCATATTATACATTATGTCTTCATGTTTTTTCTTCACCTGTGCTGTTTGCATGGGTTCCACTGTCTTTCTCTATTGTTTGTGTATTTTCTTGGAGTGTGTCTTATCCATCTCCATTATCTGTGTTTCCTGTCAGCATATATTTCACTGCTAGGTGTTTTCAATTTCATCTTACCACTGCAAGTTCAATATATTTCTCAGACATCTGTCTGTATATTTTCTCTCCTTGTTTCTGACCCATGCAAAAAACAGCTATCATGACGAAGTTAAAAATTCTTATTTTAGAAATGTTAAATAAAATATTCATTTTTGGATAGTGGTTAGATTATTCAATAAATTGTTTCATTGTTTGTCTCAAAATAACATTTTTATCAAGTTCTTTTCATTGTCATTTTTCTTTATCATTATGCAAGGTACAATACCAGAATCATGTGTTTATTATTTAATTTAGATAGCTCAATCAGTCTCTACTACATGATCCTTTTAAAAAAGCACCAGCTGCAGAACAAAGTGCTATAAATAAGTTTTTAAATACAAAGAGAAATAATGCCCAACTTTTGAGATGTGATTTCTGCTTTCAGATGGAGTTTTACTTTAGTGATGCAAATCTCCTCAAAGATGGATATTTGAAAAAAATGATAGACAATTCTCCAGATGGATGTAAGGAAAAAAAAAGAGTTAAATGTTTAATATGATTTTCTTAATTAGTTCTTCTTAGCCAGCGACGCATAAATTTAGATGTACATGTATAAAGTTAAGGTATTAAAAATTAAAATGTTTTCCTATAAATTTTAGTTTTGTATTATTCAATATAAGGACTGGAAACTGGAAAGTCATTTGGATTACCAGGTCTTAATTTTTGGATCTTATTTTAATTAAAAGAATCACTTTGACAGGCTCCTGCTCCTGGGAAGAAAAGGGAACTTAAATTGTTTGAAACACAAAATTCTTGCCAAATTTATTTAGGTGGAAAAAACATCATTACAATTTTTTAGATTTGATGAAATGTTGTATTCTTCTGTATTTGCTAGATCTTGAAAAAAAATGTAAAATCAAAGTACCTGATTTTTCAATGCAATTTCTGTTACTACTGTAAACAGAAATATATTGTGGCTGAAATTATATGATTTTCTAGCACACATTTAAGATATTAAATAGGAAACTATAAATGATGTGGGAATTAAAATAAAAGTTTTAAACTGATTTACACAGCTGTTAATCAATATATTCATTTCTTCCCAGCTTAGTTTATTGTTTAACACATTTTTTTAAAAACAGATGTGGACTTAACTGTGTTTAGCAATTTTAACAAACTTCAAGCTCTGCATAAGGATGGTGTAAGTCAACATGTGTTAGTTCGAGCTATGAGGACATCTAAATTGCTTCAGGTAAATCACTGAACTCTATATTCTGCTTTTTATAAAATTTCAAAATTTATAAATATCTTTATAGGAGTTAACTGGTTAATTTAATTAAAATGTCGTATTTATTTAACTGACTACTTATAGTCAATGTTTAACTATTTCTATTTTAATTTTTATATCTTGCTTACATCATCAGTTAAATCCTGAAGAAACTAAGGTTAAAAGAGTGGCTCCTCTTCCAGATATCAGCCAGGAAGAAATAGATAGCAGAACTGTCTATGTTGTAAGTTAATACATTTAAGTTTTCATTTCAGATTAAAAAGTAGGGCTGGTACTGATTAAAAAAAATTTTCTCGATTAATTGGGAAAACATTAATCGATTTATCTCGATTTTTTATATATTTATAACGCATATATAGATCCGTTAAGTCATGATTCATTAGTTAGCAAAATCGGTTAAGTCGCGGTAATCCATGGCTCCCAAATTTTGTGATGTAACACAGCAAATTCATTCTGCTATGCAAAATATAAGGAAGAAAAACTTTTTTGCTTGTATGCACGTCTAAATAAATAATAATACCAGGGAAAAGTATGTAGGTAAAAAATATAAATTCTTAATAAATTGTAAACAAAAAATTAAATTATTCTCTTAAATTTTAATAGTTCAAATTAATTTTAATTGATTCATTTTTTTTTAAAGATTGATTGATTAATAAATCATTAATTTCTGCAGCCCTATTAAAATTTTAAAAAAATTGAAGCAATGATAAATACAGCAAAAGCCAGTGTGGCACTCTCATTGTGGTGCTAGCAGCAACAAAAGTACTTCTTTACCAGGCTTAGAACCACTTCTAATAAATCAGGAGCCCTACATCTTATTACATAACCACTGCCTGAGACAATGCAATGGTTCTTTCTAAACTTTAATGCAATAATTTTTAAATTGGCCACCTCCTATGACTTTATGAATAAACCATCCAATTAAAGAAGTGCTGATAGCGGAAGATGTAGACAATTAAATAAATAAAGAATTTGTGTTGGAATGTTTTAAAGTGTTTTGTGTAATATTCATAATCATCATTTTATGAAATATAATAGGTGGATGATTCCCCTTTCTGTCAGAGTTATCAGAGTAATAATAGTAACATAGTGGGTTTAATGTTGAAACATTATAAAAATAAAAAAGGGCACCCTAAAAAATTGACATGTAAAATTTTTTATTTCCTTTCAGGAAGACCTGCCACCCCATGCAAATCATACTTGGGTTAAAAATATTTTTTCTAAATGCGGCTCCGTAGTTTATATCAGTTTACCTGTGTACAAAACAACTAAGCAGATTAAAGAGTTTGCTTTTGTGGAATTTGTAACTGCTGAAGAAGCAGCCAAAGCTTGTCAGGTGTGCCAATGTTTTTAACTCTTCTTCTATGAGTATACAGTTTTATATCACTTCTTTTTTTATATTATTATAATAAGAATTGTGTTACTTAAATCAGTTTCATTTCTAACAATATTTTAACATTACCCTTTATTAAAAAATGTTCCTAAACTATATTCCTCTATTATTGATGCCCCACAATTTTATCTTTAACATTATGTCACTAATATTGTTATCTACAAATTACTTAAAATTGTGAATAAAAAATAAAAATAATTAATTTTTTTAATTCATTTAATTCAGGCGTTATTTAAGATGGAGAATCTTAGTAAAAATTGATGTAATTTGTAAATAAATCAAAATCATCCTTGGTTCATCAAAATAATTTATATATATACTTAAAAGAAGTGACTTTGTAATATATTTATGTCCCAGAAAAGCTTCATAACTGCTTATTTCTTTCTGGGATTTAAAAAAAATATTTTTTTTTAGCTTTTAAATAATCCTTTGCCATCCAAAGCATTGGAAAGACCAGGAAAATTTCCTAAAGGAAATAAGGAGCTTAAAAGACTTCAGAAGATTGTGCCCTTTGGTGAGTGACTATTATTCATTCAATACCAGGATAATTCTATTTTGTTATAGTTATAGTATAGTTAACACTACTAGTTAAGAAATCCATGAATTTCCTAAATTTCATATAAGAGCAAAAACCATATTATTGATATTTAGAAATATTTGAAATGATACCATATAGATTTTTTATATATTTTTTATAGCATTGTAAGCAGTTAAATATTAATTTTCACAGATCCCAGTAATAATGCAAATGAAAACTCAGCTGATAATAAAGAACTACCATTAAATTCTGAAAACTACTCTGGACTAGTAGTTAGTGACAAAGACCAGCAGGTACCAAGTGTTCAGGAAAGTCACAAGAAAAAGAAGAAATCAAAAAAAAGAAAAATCGTTGATGAAACAACAGTCGTTATGTCTGGTCAACCTCACCAAGATCAAAGCCAGGGAAGTAAGAAAAAAAAGAAAAAGAAAAAGAAAAAAGTTCAGCCTGATGAAGGAACTACTCAACAGAAATGTCAGACAGTTTTGAAAGATCCGAACAAAAAAGATCAAACTGTAATGATATGCTGTGATGAAAAACCCCAAAATAAAGAACTTATTATTGATGGAGCTAATCAAAATCAAACTGAAAATCTTGGCCCTACTATTGGGGTAAACGATCAATGCATCCTGACTGTTGATTCAAGGGATTTAAAGGCAGAAAATGACAATAGGAATTTACCCATTACAGGACCAGGTTTAAATTATTCAACAAGCGATAACATGGATTTGCCAAAGGGAGATTGTAATAAGTCATTGACAACAGAAGAAGGCAAGAAAGAAGATTTAAAGATTAAAAAGAAAAAAAAGAAAAGAAAATCAGAAAAGACAGAAGAAGAAGTGGTTACTACTACATCAAATCCTACACCTAAACCAACAGGTATATTTTTAACAACTGTTAAAACACAAAACCATTTCACTGCCTTTATTTTTAACATTATAATTGATATGTTCTTAAAATTTAATAACCTAACTTTCATTTTGTGTTTGCATTTGGCAAGCAAAGACTTTTTAAAATGTGAAAAAGACACAGAAATTGCAGTGCGACCCCGTTAAGTCACGCTTCGTTATTTTGCCAAATCGGTTAAGCCACAGTAATTCCTTGGCTCCCAAATTTTATGATGTAACATATCAATAAATATGTTCATATGATTTTCCAGTGATTTAATGTTTCTGTTTGCCGTGGTAGTTGTAGTTACTTGTTGAAAATTATTTTTTGTCTAAAACATCATTTTTGAAAGAGCTGAAAAAACCAACACATAAGCTAAAAGCTTATACATTGTACTAATATAATTGAGAGAATTCAGAAAAGTGCAAAACAAACAGATATATGCAAGAAACTTAATTTGGCAGAGTCTACCCTACGAGGTTGGTTAAAGCATGAAGCTAGAATTCAGGAGTTAGTTGATAATATGGAGAGTTATAATATGGAGAGTGATAGGGGAATGTCAAGGAAAAGATCTAGAACAGCACAGAACACTGATTTAGACAAATGTATGTTCGATTTTTTTGTAACAAAAAGGAATGATGGCTTACTAAAAAGGATCATTTATAAACAATTAACGATTTTTCTGTAATTTTTGTAATTAAAGTTAAAGTTCTTTTAATTTATTGGATTAAAACAAGTGTGCAAGGATATGAATTGATATATATATATATATATATATATATTATAAATAATTAGGGGTCTACCGATATATCGTCTGGCCGATATATCGGCACCGATATCTGGATATCGGCAATATCGGTATCGGTAGCATGTAAAGGTCCCGATATTGACGTCACCGATATTTCATAATAAGTGACATTTTGACCCAAAAAAAAACGGAAACAAAAAAACTATCATTTAGATATACAATATCTCGACTAATTACTATATCGACCCCGATACCGGTATTGAAATAGTCAAAAGAGTCCTAGTATTAATATGTGCAGCCACGATACAGTGTGCCATGTGCTTTGATATTGTTTAGGTATCGGCCGATTTTCGTATACTCAGAAATACTGTGTAAATAATGCCGATGCCAAGTATACCGTAATTGCTCTAATAAATGTATAACATGTAAACATTATGTTCACGTAATTGCTCTAATAGCAAAGATGCAGGCAGAATCTCAGATGTCTAAAACATTTCGTTTTGTATGGAATAACGAAATGTACCGTGTGAAGACTTGTTGTCATTGGCAACCATTCAACCTTCAGCCTCATTTTCACTCTATTACTATTGTACTTTGTTCTCATTGTTTCATTCATAAAAGGTGGCCGTGTGCAAAAGCCATTAAACTATTGGTTAGAATTAATAATTATGAGTCAAGGTTGAAGTTTCAAAAGGAGTACCTAATATGCTTGTACATTTTTATAAAGGACGGTTCGTCTTGTTATGAGTCCTATGTAGGTCATGAACTGGAACTTGTAAACACATCGGAAGCTTCGTTTCGGGGAAAAAAATCGGTAATTTCGGCAAAACTGGATATCGGTAGACCCCTTAATTATAAAATATAAATAATTACGAGTGATAAATTTAAGAATGACGTCATCAAATATGACCGCTGTTATTTTTGTCCTAACAAATACTCATATCGGCACTCATATCGGAAAAAAATATCGGTAATATCGGCATCGGCAAAAATGCTTATCGGTAGACCCCTAATATAAAATATAAATAATTAGGAGTGATGAATTTAAGAATGATGTCATCAAATAAGACCGCTGGTTTTTGTCCTAACAAATATTCATATCGGAAAAAAAATATCGGTAATATCTGCAAAAATGCGTATCGGTAGTCCCCTAATATTCAAGATAAATAATTACGAGTGATAAATTTAAGAATGACGTCATCAAATATGACCGCTGGTTTTTGTCCTAACAAATACTCATATCGGCACTCATATCGGCAAAAAAAATATCGGTATCGGCAATATCGGCAAAAAGGCATATCGGTAGACCCCTATAAATAATATGTGGGTATAAACTTAATTTAATTTTAAATAAATGTTATAAGGAAGAAACCCTTTTTATAAAAGTTTTACTTTTTTATTTAAATTTACTTTTATTAATTTTTTAGAAAGCAGTCTTTTAGCTATTTAATTGTCAAATGCTCTTGTCTTAATGCATTTTCCCTATAAAAAAAAGTCTTACCAAAATTGTTTACATTTTTATAGATAACCCACTGAGTAGAAAAGAAAGGAAACTTTTGAGGCAGGAAGACATTAAAAGGAAAAAAATGAATAAAAAGGAGCCAGGTAGTGTTCCTATTCCTTGCCTTGAAAGTAATGCAACAAGTGAGGATAGGTTTTGTGCAAAAAATAATCCTAAGAGAGAAGAGACACTGGAGACAGGAACAGTAGATATAATAGAAGGACAGCGCAAAGTTGATGGGTCTGAAATTACTTCAATTCTGAAGATGAAGAAAGGACAGGAAAAAAAAAGTGGAGTTTGATCCAGTTGCCATTACCAATGAGTTTGTAAGAGGAAGAGAAGTCAGGAAGAGAAAGAAACCAAAGAAAGATGATCTTCATTTACGAGTTATTGCCAAGTAAAATATCTTTGTACATAATTATATCTTTTATTTAATGGTTAGTGGTATTTATAAACAAGTATGTCAAGTCATTTAAGGAGTTTGAAAAGCCTTTTTTACTTATGTGACCTGTTCAAAACAATCGCTATTATCATTATGCTTTGAAACATGTATCTCCAAATGCTATTTTAATATCTTATGTAGGAAAATGAAATGATTGCGAGATTTAATTTAACTGTATGCATAACAAGTGCCTAAGGGCCTGAGTTTAAACTATATTGCTTTGAAAACCTACTCTAAGAATGAATATGAATCTAATCTTGATGTTTTATAAATCCAATTTTTTTTAGAAAAGATTGGCTAGCACTAAAAGCTGAGTACATTTCCCAACAGAAATCTCATGTAGCTGCTCTTAAGGAGTCATTACGAGAACTCCGTCAACAAGAAACCAATTTATGGTCAGCTGGTCAGTAATGAGTTCTATGAATTGTACGTTTAATTGTTGGAATAAGTTCTTTTAGAATAAGTATACAGGAATATATTGCATAAAACAAATTATTTTTTAAAAATTTAGTCTTGCACAATTAAAATGACAATTATGAAAATTTAATGGTTAAAAGAAAAAAAAGACTTGTCAAATTATCTTTAAAAAATTTACTTTTAAGTATTAGTGAAAAAAGAGGTGAGAGAAATGCAAATACAGCAGCTTTTATAAAAAAATCTCCTGTATTGAAAAAGTTTATGCCTGAATTTTGAAAAGCCTAAATTAATAAACAAATAAAAAATACAATTTTTATTAAAATGAATATCCAGCATTTTTTGATTAAGTAAAATTTAAATTTTCTGCATCTTGAAATAAAATACACACCAAATATAAGAATTCACTTATTTACCTACATTTTTAATTATCATCTTAGTCTAACTTATATATATTAATGGAATCCTTAAGTATCTAAACATTTGAGTATTTTAAGCCATTACTGTAAAATAAAGTTTTAATATCTTAGAACCTCAAAAATTGTGAAATAGCATTTTGAAAATAAACTCTCCATTTGTTGTTGATCAGGTACAGGCAACAAACATTTAAATTTAGAGGATGTGTTTGGCACAAAACGTTTAAAAGCAAGTCAAGAGGTTAAAATGGCTCATGTGGAAAGTCTCAAGTTTACACCGAATGTCATTATTCAATGGAAGTGTTCTCATGAAGTACACAGAGATAAAATTAAGGTGAGAGGGTTTTATTTTATGGTGCTAAAAAAGCACATATTTTTTATCTTGAAACATCATAATAATTAAAATATAACAGACATTCTTTTTTATACTTTAGAGTAAAAAATAGAAGAAAATGCATTGCTATCTCTATTCATAGAGTAAAATCATACATTTTTCTATATAATTCAGACAATGTTTAAAGAAATAAGTGGTGACAGCATTGCCTACATTGATGCCAAAGAAGAAGCCAAAACTGGATACATTCGTTTCAAAGATGAAGCAAGTGCTGAAGAATTTGCAAGAATGTCCAGACAATCTACATCCTTTATGGCAAGAGTTTTGCCAGGTAGCAAATGATCCTTTTCTAATTTTTCTATTATCAAAAAATAAAAATCTCTTTAATGGTTCATTCATTAATAAAGTAATGAAAACAAATTTTTTTATTACCTCCCTCCTTCCTGTTACACCTTTGACCACATCCTTTTGAATAATTTAATTATTATTGAATGGAAACTGTTACTCAGAGACAGTTATGATTACTATATTCCAAATATATATTACTATATATTTATACTAAATATAAATACTATATTTCAAATATATTCCAACTATATATACCTGGCATACCCAATGTTTGACAGCCAAGAGGAAACAGGACTGTTTCCCAGCAAATGAGTGTATGCCTTTCATCCTCCCTCTTCCCACATACATCTCTCTTGACTATCTCTCTCTCTCTCTCTGCTCCTGTCTCCATCATCCCACTCTTACACAATGTCAGTTTTTAATTGTTATTCCACTTCACACCATTAATTTTTCATATATGTCTCAATGAGTGCAATAATTCTCTTGACTTGCCTTTGAGAAAGTAATTATGTTTAAATCAATTTTTTTTACATAAGCTGCAGATTAATTTTTGCATACATACACATTCTGGTGAGGCCCATTCCTCTCCTGCATGAATCCTTATGGAACATCTACTAATCCAAACATCATTCCTTCCCCTACAGTGCAATGCATGCATTACATATGTATTGCCACTAAGTTATCAAATTTGGAAGAATACAGTTTTGTTTCTTTAAAATTACCAGTTGATCAGCAAGAAGCTTACTGGGCTAAAGCCAACGAGGATCGTTTAAAGAAACTTGGTAGTAAGAAAAAAGAGAAAGGATCTGAACGGGTGAGTTTTTCAAATATCACACTTAAAATGTTTAAATTATTGTTAAAATTTAAAACTTTCAAAGACAAAAAGATGAAACCATGACATGGAATTATACTGAAATTGTCCTGATTATTTGAATCATTTATGAAGATTAATGCAGGAATTAATTTTTTCCAATTAGTTTATATATTTATTTTGGCTAAACCTTGAAATAGTTCCCATTTTTAATCATGATCATAACTTTTAGGGATTAATATAAAATTTATGTGTAGATTAGTTCATAATTTCAATATGAAATTATTATTATTTTTTTTTGTTGTTCTTCTGAAAGAATTGCTGCTGCAACTTCTTAGTAACTGAAACTGAAAAGATACACTTAATTTTCATCTCAAATATTTTTGTGAACTTTTTTTTATGTGCGGGTAGTCAAAATTTAAGCTCTGTTTAAGATAATTAGATGGAGACACGTGCTGCACAACAGTGTTTGCTAGAATGAAACTTAAAACTAAGAAATTTTAAACAATATCTTTTATTTGCTTAATTTTTGAATGTCCAGCATTTGAAAAGTGCAGCATTTGAATAAATATGATTGGCTGACAGGTTAACTTAGTATTGATCTCTTTAAGATATTTATAATCATCAGTCATGAGTTTTAGGATCAACTTGCGCTCCTAAGCACCTTATCTGTATAATGTTGTATGAATGTCAACAAATACATAACTAATTTATTTTAATGTTACAACCTAAGGCTCCCCCCCCCCTCTCCTCTGGGACATTGTTAGGAAATATTGATTTATTTTAATGAATATTAAGATATCAGCTTTAATTTTTTCACATGTACTATGGATCATTTATTTATTTTGACTTTTCTTTTTCTTTAAACTGTTATCAATTTTATTTAATAAATTTGAATTAGTGTTAAATCACTTGATAATCACTGTTATTATATTATAGTGTTTCATAACTTTTGATTAAAATTTAATTTAGTGTTCATTACTATAAAATTATAGAAATGCTAGCTGATGAAATATAATTTTGCTAAATTAAAAAAATTTTTTTTTACCTAAGACCCATATTATTTACCGTATATTCTGTCATTCTAAGATGACTTTTTAACCCCTAAAAATCTTCTCAAAAGTCCGGGATTGTCTTATACGCCAGGTATTTTCTTATATGCTGTTCTATCGTACAACCTTTTGTTCCGCGGTTAGATGGAGACAGCTGGGGATTAGGGAGAGCTGACCAAGCCAATCCAACAGCTTTTATATGCAGGTGGAGATAAAATACATGGCTTGCTGTGATAGGATGGTCCTGTACAGTAAAGCACAAGTGTCTGTACATACAGTAAAGCAGTATTTGTACCTGTTCATACAGTACAGCACCAGCACCGTAATACAGTACATCACAATACTGAGAACAAATCTGATTTTTTTCAATTTTTATTTGGTGTTTGTTGGAAGTGGAGTGGTCTTATACGGCGAAAATAGCTTTAAACCTATATTTTAACAGGAAAAGTAGGGGGGTTGTCTTATACGCCAGAATATACTGTAAATATATACAGGCGGCTGGATAGCGAAGTCAATAGTGCGCTCGCCTCACAAACTGAGGGGCGTGGGATCTAGCCCACGTTAAAGCCACAATAAAAATGTTGATGAATGACTATTGCTAGAAAGTCCTCCGCTGACCTGGAGAAAAGATGGGCGCCGCTAGGACTACCAAGCCCCGAGAACATTCTATTGGAAACATTAGAACCCCTTCCGACCACGAGGTTATGGGACACACAAATATTACTGTAAATAAACTTGGCGAATGAAAAATAATGGAAGCACATATTTAAATACAGTGCTAAACAAAAATTTGTTCACTAAATCAAACATAGCTTTCATATATTTGGACTTGATTTAGTTTTATGACAAGTTGTATTAAAATACCAAAACTTGTCAGGGCTCACCTGGGGTATAAAGAATCACTTTACAAAATTTCAAATTAATTTGTGTTATTGAAGGTCTTGTGATCATTGAGTGAGTAAGTGGTATTTAGTTTACAAATATGTCATTAGAAAAAAACACAGTGGAACATGTGTTGGAGCGTCATGTACGCTCTGCTGCAGCACCGAGAGTTGTGAGTTTGAGACTCTGTGAAAGCAGAGATTTGCTCTCCTTGTTCCAGGTGTCAGTGAGTCCATCCAGATTTGATGGGGACCTGATTTAGGTGAGGAGAAAACAAAAAGGAGCCAGAATGATCTGAATTTTGATCATGGGCCCTAAATAAATAGAAGAAGAACGTAGGTGTAATATCCTTTTGTATAGAAGGAACGTCTGTATTATATATTTTTTTAAACAAAAAAACCATCCAACCTTTTGGGTTACACATAAATAAGTTCCCCGTTGTTAACAAAAGTCAGCAAACTGATTTTTAAAAAAATCCATGCAAGAGACATTGAAATTTGTTGTGTAAACATTTTTGTTCCCCAATAGGATTCCTGTCCTCAAAATAATCCTATACTGCAAATATGATCCCGTACTCCAGTTTGATCTTGTTGCATAACCATACTTCTTGACGGAATCCTGTTCCCTGAAATTATCCCATTTCCTAGATACATGTAACCTTTTTCTCTGGGATACCAATCCTTGTAGCATTTAATTTAATGGGATACAATTCCAGACGGGAATCTGTGAGATCCCATTTTGACTTTTCTCATGTTTTCCTGCACTGTTAGATCCCATTCCATAGTAACCAAAGCCCCAAAAAAACTCTGCTAGAAGATATTGTAAAATAAGGTATGGCCCAAAGAATGGACCCAGTCACTCATCATACCATTAACTAAGAAAGGCAATATGAAACCATGCCAGAACTATAGGACAATCAGTCTCATCAGCCACCCTAGCAAAGTAATGCTAAAAATTATCCTCAGCAGGTTGAACCCAATATCCGAGGACTTAATGTCAGAAGAAAAGGCAGGTTTCAGACCAGGCGGGAGCGCAATCAAGCAGATCTTCAATTGTCGCTTGCGCATAGAACAAAAACATACAGCACAAACGTGAACTCCATCATAACTTCATAGACTTCAAGAAAGCCTTTGATCAAGTATGGCATGAGGGGCTTTGGCAAGTAATGAGAAGTTTCATCATTGAAGAAGGGCTGGTAAAGGTGATCAAAGAACTCTACAATAAGGCAAGCAGTACATTCCTATTTAAAGTCTATGTAGGGGACTTCAAGATGTCGATGGGAGTCCGCCAGGGCTGCAATCTCTCACCTGTCCTGTTCAATATCTTCCTAGAAAAAAATCAAGCCAGAAGCACTCATTGATCACCACACATCCATCTCTATAGGTGGAAGACCCTTGTGCAAGCTGGCATGGTTCGGTCAGATGCTGCGACACGATAGTCTAACAAAAATCATCCTTCAAGGCACTGTAGAAGGGGGCCAGCAAAGAGGTCAACAGTGGAAAAGTTGGCTTGACAACATAAAAGATTGGACAGGGATGAGGGGGAATGAATTACTGGCTATCGCTCAAGATAGGTGAATGTGGAGATCGTTGTCTGTTGATGTGTCCATGCACTCTCCCCAACAACTGCAGCGATCCCGGGACTGACGATGATGATGAAATAGTTTTGACGATTAAATGAGGAAAATAAACGGAATTTTCTAGAGATTTTCAAAATAACATTTAAATCTTCTTTTATAACATTCAAGAAAACCACTAAAGCAAAGTGACAATAATGAAAGTTCTCAACAATTATTTATCCTAAACTTTTAAAAGTTGGCCTATTAAAATTGGTTTAATTCAGGGGTCTCCAAACTTTTCTGCCAGAGGGCCGCATTAACTGTCAACCCGCAGTTTGGGGGCCGACTACACACTAGAGGTCCAAATAAGAAAGAATCAAAATATAGATGTTGTTTTTAATTATATATTTAATATTATTATATTTATAATATTAATATTATTTAATATTATATTTACTATTATTTAATAATACATTGATACACTGCACATGAACACCTGTATTAGTGGGAATGGTTAAATTGTTTCCTTGATGCCAAAATAGTAGATATTTCTGGCTTTAGATTTGATGTCCCCAACATCAACAGTGACCTGAGATTATCATCAGACAAGTTCTCAAATTTTACTTCACGTATTTCATCCTCGAAAATGTCTGTTCGCACAAGTATGTTGTTGCAAAGATTGAAATGTACCTTGATGCAAAAGCTTTGACATAAGGAAAGTCATCAATGGGAAAAAAAGTGGTAAAAACTCAAAAGTTCGTCTTTGAACTTGTCCCTAAGGAGGTCAATTGATTGCAAATCAATGGCCTCCAGCTGCAGTTATCTGAGCAACTGGCCGGAAATGGTGGTGTTTGCTTTCGCTAGAGTTATTCGCGAAGTTTTGTGGTAAACTACAGGTAAAAGTAGTATATTTTTTTTAGATTTAAAGGTCTCCAGAGGCCGGATGAGAGGGCCTCACGGGCCGCATCTGGCCCGCGGGACGTAGTTTGGAGACCCCTGGTTTAATTAAACAACCCTGTAAAAACAAAGTTTTTGACTATAAATCCCTTATATATGAGACATAACTAAAAGTATTGATTAATTTCAATATGATACGCATCGCGTGTCAAACATATACAGACTGAAACTGACTGAACTCCCCTGGCTTTAAAACCGTGTGGACATCGATGGCTGGACTGAACTCAAGTGGCACGTGGAAGGCGAACAATAGCAAACGGCGACATTGAATTAGATAGAATTACATAGAGATAAACTAAAAATGCATTAATTTAATTACTGTACTTTCGATCGATCTGAAATTTTGATATGATGCATTGTTAGGTGAAACAAGTATATGTGCAAAATTTCAGCTCGATAGCATCATGGGAAGTTTTTCATTTTTAAATCCCTTATATTAACTTCACCGCCGTCTCGCTCTGTCTCTCTCTGTCTGTCGTTCGTCGTCGGGCGGGCGGAAAAATAAAAGTCAAAAATGACCCACTTACCGTGATGCCATCGAGCTGAAATTTGACACATAGGCTCGTGCCACCTAACAATGCATCGTATCAAAATTTCAGATCGATCGAACGTACAGTTATTAAATTAATGCATTTTTAGTTTATCTATATAAACTATATGTAGCGGTCGCTATTGTTTACATTTTACGGGTCACTTGACTTCACGCCAGCCATCGATGACCACATCTCAGTTTTAGGCTGTAAATGTTTGTCGCGTTGAAACATAATCAATACTTTAAGTTCTGTCTCACATATAAGGGATTTATAGTCAAAAACTTTGTTTTTACAGGGTTGTTTTATTAAATCCCTTATATCAACTTTGACATCTTGTCTCTCTGTCGTGATCTCTTCGTATGTCGGGCGGAAAAACAAAAGTAAAACATGACCCGCTTCCCGTGATGCCATCGAGCTGAAATTTGGCACATAGACTCGTGTCACCTAACAATGCACCGTATCAAAATTTCAGATCGATCGAATGTACCGTAATTAAATTAATGCATTTTTAGTTTATCTATATAAAACTATATGTAGCAGTCGCTATTGTTTACATTTTACGGGTCACTTGACTTCACGCCAGCCATCGGTGACCACATCTCGTGTTTTAGCCAGGTGGAATTCACTCAGTTTTAGGCTGTAAATGTTTGTCGCGCTGGAACATAATCAATACTTTAAGTTCTGTCTCATATATAAGGGATTTATAGTCAAAAACTTTGTTTTTACGGGGTTGTTTAATTTACTTTTTTTTTCTACCGCCCGCGAACGACAGAGAGAGAGAGAGAGAGAGAGAGACAAGATGCTGAAGTTAATAAATAAGGGATTTAAAAATAACCGAGTTCTAGCAAAAACTTAAATTATTGTTTTTTCTAGAACAGCAGAGTAAAAAACACATAGGTATGTACCACAAAGTGCATGCTACCAACTTTGACTTAGTTCAATGCATATGAGTCATCACATTTTGTGTGTATTAAGTTGTTCTGTATCTGTCCATGCACCCAGTAACCAATATTTAAAATAATTTTTAAACAACTCATATTAGAAAAAATGTCATTGTGGGCCCCTTGGCTCCAAATGGCACATAATTTTAAAACACCTCTACATTTCAGTCATGATCCCGATTGATTTATGTACCAAATTAGGTCAAAATCTATCACACCATGCTGAACAAAGCCAATTTTCAAATTTCATCTATTATATTATATGTCTATAATTATTTACTTTTTTTTTCAGATTGCAAGGAAGGTATTTGAGAGAAACAAAGCAACATTCCACCAAAAACCCACCAGAATTGTATTTAATGAGGATGATGAAGATAATGTAAATTTGAACAAGAAAAACAACATTATAGAAAATGGCAATCTCAATATCTAAATGTATATAGACCTATTTTTAGCCATTAACTAATGAAAACTTGGTTTACTTTTAAACTCGGTTGATTTTTTATGTGTCTATTGTTGTTACAACAGCATGTCATAGGAAGATTGATGTACCCCCAAGGTAAATGTTTGTATTCAACACAGAGAGGCTAAGAATAGGAGATTTCAAATGGAACCTTACAATTGTTTTACTAAAGCTACTTTGATTGCCCAACCAGATCTATCCCCTTAATATAGAAGCTTTCATATACATGTACTTGGTTAATACAGAACAAAGAATTAAAGAAAACTATTTTGAATGTCTTTAATGTTAGACTCAAGATATTTCTTAGTGTTTTGTTATATGATAGTTAAATGCATTTTAAAACTATGTTTCATTTGTATTACATAATAAATTTACTATTTATGTTCTAATTTTTTCTCCTTTTTGGGAATGTGTGTGTGTGTTAACTACTTCAAAATGTGAGGAAAATTTATAAAACAAACTATTTTATTAAAGAGATTTGAATCAGATATATACAATAGTAGCGAAGTCAATAGTGCGCTCGCCTCACAAGCTGAGGTGCGAGGGATCTAACCCACTTTAAAGCCACAATAAAAATGTTCATCACTGACTATCGCTAAAAAGTCCTCCGCTGACTTGGAGAGGAGATGGGCTCCACCAAGTCTACCAAGCCCCGAGAAAGTTCTAATGGAAACATTAGAACCCCCTATGACCACGAGGTTATGGGACACACAATATATATATATATTTATATACACTAAACCAATGAGAGAAATGAGGTCTACAAAGAAGACCAGTCTTTGCTGCATTGATAATTAAGACATGCAAACATAGTAAATTATGTTTTAAACACATTTTCTTTTATTTATCAATTATGGTGTCATCAAAAGCGAAAGCCACTTTCGGGACGCGGTGGTTGAGGGGCAGCACGCTCGACTGGCGTACCGATGGTCACGGGTTCGAATCCATGTGAAGGCAAGGATTTGTTCCCAGGGCCTAGGGCGTCCCTGAGTCACCCCGCTCCGCTAACACTAGTTAGGCGGCTGGGTAATGCGTGGAACCCACAAAGCCGTGGCCTGTGAACGCTGCATCACTTGCCAACAGATCATCTGTCATGGTCTGTGGATGCAATTATCTTCTGCATAGAAGGAGCGTCTATATAGATAAGATAAGAAGTTAAGATAACATCCCTCGGGGAATTGTAAATTTTTATTTATAAAATAGGCTTATGAGATAATAAAAGGAAGAAATTCTAGGATTTTCCATTCAGCAATGAAATTCAAAACATAAAACTGTTTGATTGAACAGTTCAAAATATATCTGCAACTTCCTTAATTGCTATTGATCTGACCCAGTGGTTCCCAAACTTTTTTGACCCATGGACCCTGGTGAAAAAACTACATAAAAGCATTAAAAAAAAATTGAAATCCAAAAAAGCTACATTTTTACAAGCAAGAGGTATTTACTGAAATCATAACTTTTGTATAAAATAAAATTTAAAACAATTAATGACTTGGATGAGCGTGATTAGATTTTATGATTGTATTTATGCCAGACTCAATGTTTGTGAATTTATGACCAACTCAATGTTTGTGATTAGCAACCGCAAATCCCCCGGAGCACCATTTGTGATAAGGCTCATAGCGACACTGAATCCACGATCTATCAAACAGGAAGACGGGAAAACAGTCAACAACTTCTGTACAATAAACCATAATGCAGGATATAAAAGTGGGCTGTACGATAACCCTTAATGCAGGCAATCAAATTGGGATCTGTTTTTTGTAACCAGAGTTTGTTGTATCTTTGTTCCATCGTTGGTTTAAGTTCCTCATTTGTGGATACTTCAACGAGCTGCTTCTGTGTATTAGGGCGGATTCATCTGTTTTCGGGATCTGACTTTGTCCACGTGCAAAAGGGCTCAACACCCAGTTGGGAATATCCAAGTAAAGAATATCTTCAAATCTTGGATTCAGACTGCATGAAGAGCCGTTACGTGTTGACAGTAATCAAGCAAATCTTCATCTCTATTTTGCTATTTCGAAAGATTTGGAAACTGAAAACATTTTCCTCTTCCCAAGATTTGTTAGTACAGAAAAAGTTTTGCAACAAACGCAGAAATTATGCTTTTTTGTTTTGATTATGTTTAATTAGTCACCTTGTAGTTTCACATTAGTTTCGTTAAATTTGGCATATAATCATTCATAAGGGATGTGTCGTTTTTTAAAGTTAATTGTTGCAAATCATTTTCTTTGCTTTCCGGGAATTTCAACACTGAATGAAAGAGACCTGGTGAGACCTATACTAGAATATGCATCTTCTGTATGGGACCCATCCACCAAAGAAAACATTGATAAACTAGAACAAATTCAAAAAAGAGCTGCCAGAATCATTACTGGAGAATATTCAAAACTGACAAGAATAACACCATTAGTTAAATCATTAAACCTTGAAACACTAGAAGATAGAAGAACCAAGAGCAAAGTAGTAATCATACATAAAGCAATTAATTCTAATTTAGAAAAACAACACAAAGATAACTTAATACAACCCTCAGATAGACATAAGGATAAAAACACCTTTCTTATTCCGTATGCAAGAACAAACACATACAAGTTTTCCTTCTTCCCGTCCGGAATTCGGGAGTGGAATGGGTTGCCTGAAGAATCCAGGAAAACCAACACTTTATCAACATTTAAATCTGTAATAAAAATGCAGGACTAAACACAAACCATAGATAAGCGTAGGATGCAATAATCTTCTGTATAGAAGGAGCGTCTGTAAACAGATAAGATAAGAGCATAAAATCAATTTTAAAATGCACGATTGATAACCAACGTACTTATGTGTGATAATTACACAATTACAGTCTTCTTCATTTCCACAAAATGTTGAGCAAATACATTTAATCTTTCATTGAAGGCATTCATTTTGATTTTCATTACCTTCTTTAAGGACATAATCTAGTGATCCATGCAAACTTTCACAAGAATTTTTGGGAATAAATGATGTCAATTAATGACACAATATGTCATATGACAATGATGTCAATTAATAACACAATAAATGATGTCAATTAATGACACAATGTGCTGAAATGCACTCGATACAGCTTGATTTAAATATGCCGTAAAGTCAACTTCAAAAAATCTTTTTAATTCAGTAAATAACCTTTCATCTAACGTATATGTTTACAAACCTTTAGTCATACGTTGTTCAGGGACCCCCAAATCAATTTTAATTTTCCACGGACCCCTAAATGGTACCGAGGACCCCTAGGGGTCCGTAGGGACTACTTTGGGAACCACTTATCCGACCAATAGTTCAGATTGAAAATGATTACATGTAATACATTTCAACATCTCCCCATTATTAACAGTTTCTTCTTGCACAGTCCAGGATCTATTGTTTCCTTGCCATTCTCTGCAGAAATTCTATTTTGAATAATTTTAAAAGTGATATTTAATTGTGTGTTCCATCAAGAATTTTAGGGGCTCTAACTTGTCTAAAACAAATATCTTGTCAAGATTTAAGTCTTTAGCCTACAGATAATGATCTATAAGGATAACTTCTTCAAGTAGGTAAGTCCAAAATTTAAAGTTAAATGTACATGTACATTGTAAAATCACATACTCGATGAAGGACTGTGTATTGTACCTCATGTGTCCAAATTTTCATGAGTATTACAGACATCCAATCAAAATTGTACCGCTTTCATTTGTTTAAAATCAGAGTGATAACTACTCTAACATGCTGTCAGCATCATTTTCTCTTACATTACAGTGTTTTCAATTAAAGCATCAGGGTGGTGAGTTGAGACAGTAAATAGAAATATTCTTTTCAAGAGCACCAATGAGTCTTGACCATGAATGGCTAAAATATGCATTTTAAAAATTTATCAATTCTTTATTTTTAGGAAGGCCTGAAATATCTTTATGGATTTAAGATAATGTGCCAGCATTTTAATAACCTTGAGTTCTTCACATTATTATGTCAACTCATCAATTTTTATATTTGTATGAATGGCAGAAATGAGCTAATTGTCCTTTTCTCTATTTAAGTTGAAGTAAAAAGACCCAAGAAACTTTTCCCATATTGGTTTGTCACATATTTGATTACATACTTCAGAATCTGTTCAGTGTTATATTAAGTCAGATGTGCTGTCAAAAGATAATTCCTAAATAACTATTAGCCTTTACAAGCATGAAAATAATCTTCTTCACATGACTTTTCTGGAAATTTATAAATTCATTCTATGTTTCTGATGAAATGTTAGACGTGTATTAAATTTTAAATAGGTTAGAGATTAAAAGGTCTACACAGAAATGTTATAATTTTTTTTCACTTGGTCAACAATTTCAAAAAGACTAACACTTTGAATTTAAGAACACATCAAGACTTTATATTCTATCTTTTTTCATCTTTACAACTGTTCCTAATAGTTATTATGGGCATAGGGGTTAATTCATCAATTTCTTGTGGAGCAAATACACCCAATAATTCAACATAATCTTTATCTAGCCATTATGATCTTAAAATCTCTGCATGAGAAGTTATTGCCATCAGCTCTACCTGTCATTTTGGAGCCACTTGCATTGGCCAAATTCTTCAGGGTTGAGGAGTATATGGTACTGTATTTGTATGACTTGTAAAGAAATATATAGGTGAAAGATTTATCAGATCCACTCAAATAACAAGTGGGTGGAAGAAAAATATAGATAATTTGGATTTAGTTTGAATTCCTTAGAGCAGTGGTCCCCAACCTTTTTAGCGCCGCAGACCACTAAAAGTTTGATAATTTGACCACGGCCCACTAACATGTGAATGGGTATGTGGGGGGGGGAGGGTTTGCGACTGCGTTGATTGTTTATAAAGGTATTTAAGATTGTTTTGATTATAGTTTTAATTTAATTGTACTTAAACATGCCTTCAAAATAAAATACAGTTACACAAAAAGTGAATTAAATATTATTTAATATTTTAATTTGCCTAGAATTTTATATCAATGAGAACCCTGAGCTTGTTTCTCTGCAATCGAGACGGTTCCATCTGGGGGTAATGGGAGACAATGACACCCGAATTTTTCTGCTTATGTCCATTTTATTCTGTTGTTTTGTCTTCGTTGCTGTCACTACAGAAAACCCCGCTTCACACAGATAGGATGTCGGAAATGGCAATTGGGATTTAATTGCTTTGGTGGCAATCTCAGGATATTCCGCCATGAGATTAATCAAGAAGACTGGAAGAGTTGTTTTCTCGAACGTAGTTTTAAGGCAACAGTCATTTACAATCTCGAGCAGTTCACCTCTTCTTGCAAAGTCATGCTAGATTCGCCTGGTTTGTTGACAAATGGATCACGAATCCATTTCCTACCAGTTCTTTTAAAAGCAAAGACAGGTGATCGTTCACCAACTGGGACAAAGAGTGTTCAGGCTTAGTCTTGCCTAGAATCCCCGCTAATGTTTGAAACATATCCGAAATGCCTTTGTTCACTTGCCGTTCCCACAACTCCAGTTTGGCTTTAAATGCAGCTACTTTGTCAGTCAACTTGAAAACAGTTGTCATTTTCCCCTGAAGAGACAGATTGACTTCATTGAGCTGGCTGAATATGTCACACAGGTAAGCAAGTTTTGCGACCCATACCTGGTCACTGAAATCTGAGGCAGCTGTGCTCTGCTTCCATCTCCTCACAAAGCTTCCCAAACAAGCGAGAGTTAATGGCGTGTGCCTTGATGTGGTTAATAACTTTGACGGCATCAATAAATACACTGTTACATTCTGATGACATTTTTCGGCTTACCAGCATTTCCCTGTGAATGATACAATGCGTAGATTCACACTCAGGTGCAACCTCCTTAATCCGAGCTGTTAAACCAGACAGTCGTCCGGTCATGACAGCAGCTCCATCTGTGTAGATGCCGACACAAAAGGACCATTTAAGGTGTCCTGATATATAACCATCCAATGACTTGAACAGTTCAGCTCCCGTGGTGTTGGTTGACAAAGATAGAGCACATAACAAATCCTCTTGTACATCCTCATGATAAATATATCTCAAATAAACAAGTAATATTGCCTTGTTGTCGATGTATGTAGATTCGTCAACCAGGAGTGCGCACCGCGGTGATGAATTAATCCTCTCCAACAATTGTATCTCAATATATTTGGCTATTTCCTCAATGCGCATAGTTACAAAGGTAAAGACTAAATAGGAAAAAAGTGGAAATAGAAGTAGTAAAGTAGATCAGCTTGCCCACATGGGCGACCCATTAAATTGCGCACAACAAAAGAGCGCCTACATAAAAGTGCCGTTATAAGAACGCCGACATAAGAGCGCCGACACAGAGCGCAAAGATTGATTGTAGGCGGTTGTCCGCTCTCCGCAATGTTTCATTGATGTTCTTTCGACGTGGTGCCGCCAAAACGGGTAACAAGCTTTTCCATCTGGTGTATGGAAATCACAATCTGTTGAGAAATACAACATAATAAAAAAATCAATAATTTAATGTTCCATTGCTCGCGGACCACCAGGTACATCTCCGCGGACCACTAGTGGTCCGCGGACCCCAGGTTGGGGACCACTGCCTTAGATGATTGAGGTAGCATGTTAACAACTTTCAATTACTGATCAAATAAACAAATATTGAAATCTTTGCTATCAATCTCAAAGTAGGCTATGCTATATGAATATACGTAGTAGTATATAATTATAGATCAACGGTGGCCAAACCGCGGCTCTCGAGCCACATGCGGCTCTTCTGTGTTCAAATTGCAGCTCGCGTTCAATTTATGAAAGACATGTAACAATGATTACTAGAAGATTTCCAAGCCAGATTTAATGACCCATAGTGCTTCAATGCGGCTCTCAACAATTTTTGTAATATTTTAAAATGGCTCTCAGTTACTATAGGCCTGGCCAACCTTGTTATAGATATTTAAATTTTAACCATGTAATTGTAATGTCAAAATAATTTAGGAAGAAGTATCAAGTATATTCCCAGCCGACTGTGATTATTAATCTCTTCATTTTATTTTTAGTATAGAGCAGAGGCGTCGCTAGGGTTGGTGTCACCCGGGGCGGTAGCTCATGGTGTAACCCCTTCACGCGAGGTTGCCGATTTTTACCCCAACCTCCCACAGCGTCACACTTTGTCACAAAAACTTAGACCCCACCCCTTTTTAAATCCCTTACATTATCTTGCTTTGTAACTTTAAGCAATCGGACTATCCAAACATTTGTTTATAATTCTTTCACGTGACAGTTCAGTTCACGCGTTGACGCCCTCCGTCGATGTTCACACCCCTACCGTCCCTGCGCCCGGTTTTTTAAAACCAGGGGAGATAATTCTGTTTCAGTATGTAAATATCGCATTTAACATAATCACTACTTTTAGTTATGTCTCATATATAAGGGATTTATAGTCAAAAACTTGGTTTTTACACCTATTTATTTCGATATAACGTCGCAAAGCTGTGACCTCCCCCCCCCCAAGCCGTATTTTCTAA
Source organism: Ampullaceana balthica (assembly GCA_944989445.1). Classification (NCBI taxonomy): domain Eukaryota; kingdom Metazoa; phylum Mollusca; class Gastropoda; family Lymnaeidae; genus Ampullaceana; species Ampullaceana balthica. Next base: position 190,041 of record CALYLW010000821.1, read on the forward strand.
ATTATCTGCAGTCAGATATTTTTCTTCTGTAAAATCTTTATACCCGGCTTGTCACATCTACGCATCGTTGACAGGTACTTCAAAAACGCGTGAAATTGATACATGCTTACAAAGCCTTGTCTGACACAAGATGATGGTCAGCCTGACATGATGCTGTAAGTTCTGTTAATAACGGTGACCCGTCAAAACGGCCCCGGACAAAACGGTCCCGATATAGCGGCCCCGGTCAAAACGGCCCCAGACAAATTGTTAGCATTTCTATATATATAGAGAGATATATTTGCATTTTAAGCTTTTGTCAACTTTTTTACCCTTAAAAAGTGGTAAAATTGTAAAATTATTTCTTGTGATGTGACTATATTGTTTCTTGTCAACAAACAACCATGATTGATACCATTTCGCGTAAAGGCTATTCAGTGGCGTAACAGCAGGTTGGCATCGGGGCAGTTGCCAAGGGCGCCAGCTCAAAAGGGCGCCACTAAATCTCTAATTTTTAAATTTGTATTTAAATAAATACAGTTGGACCTCTCTAAGTCGAACTCAAAAAAAAACACACACAAAAAATTGGACTTACGGAGTTTTTGAGTTAGGGAAAATGGCGTAATAGGCGCCGATTAATCAAGGACAATGTAGATAATGAGAGGTGGGGAGAACAGCCATACTGGCTAGTAGGCTTGACAGGAAAGAGAGGCGGTGTCTATGTTTCATATGAATGGAAGCCAACTGGATTTGACATGCCGACACAGCCGCTATTGGCCGTCCCATCCCCTCTCAAAATCAACACTCTCCTTGATTAATATGCCCCTATTACGCCAGTTTCTCTAACTCGAAAACTACGTAAGGAGCCGTCCATAAAGTACGTCACGCTATTTTTGACAATTTTTAACTCCCCCTCCCCCTTGTCACAAACTGTCACAAATCTTGGACCCCCCCCCCTAAAGTACGTCACACTTTCGAACAAAAATTGTTATTTTTATTAACAAAATTATTAAAATTTAATATAAAACACCGTGACGTCACACATGGCCGGACCCCCCTCCCCCCTGTCACAAACTGTCACACTTTCTTACACCCCCTCCCCCCCCCTCTCGAGCGTGACGGACTTTTATGGATGGCCCCTAAGTCGAATCCCCCCCCCCTTGAGTTCGACTTAGAAAAGTCCGACTGTATTAGCAACACGCCAATACATTACCTAACGGTATTATTTAGTAAATAATAAACTGAAAATTAGTATTGTTCCTATCTTATGCATTTTTAATATTCACGTTGTATGACTGTCACTGTCAGACTACGTAATTATTGTCACAAATAAAATAAGAGAAATTCAATTTTTTTTTCCTAACAAATGAAAAAATCGCAACGCTGAAACTTATTAATTTATCAACGGCGCCAAAAATAAATTAGCCAAGGGCGCCAAAAACCTAGTTACGCCTTTGAGGCTATTAAATTATTTACTCTTGTGATGCCATTATTATAGTTTATTGTGAGCTAAACCTGACACTTAATAGGTGAGTAAAAAATACGAATATAATATTTGATTGTACATTTTACTATTTCTCCATCTAGGGCCGTTATGTCGGAGCCCAATTGTCGGGGCCGTTTTGTCGGTGAACCTTAATAACTCAATTCAAGACAAAAATTCAAGGTTGAGGTATTTCTGGTAATCATTGACAAACTTTCTTAAGCCCTACAACATCAGTTAAGCGCATAAAATACATCCATGAGAAATTTGGCTTACTTACAAACCTAACTGAGCTCAGCAATTTCGCCATCCGATGGGCAGCAGCCAAGTTAATGGACTTACCATCAGAATTAGTCCAATTTTCAGAACTCTTAAAAAAGTTATTGTCCAGCCGCAGGCTCATGGTAAGGAAAAGGAAGTAGCCCAATGCGAAACTCAAAACACGTGCACAGAGCTAAAAATTTTGCTGCATTTGAATAAGCTAAATTTCACACAGTCCTTTACAAATGTACACATCGCACTTCGCATCGATATCTCAGTGATGACATCAAACTGCAGCTGAGAGTCTGAGAGCGATCCTTTTCAAGGTTGAAAAGAATATAAAATTGAGTTAGAATTTGCAGGGGACAACAAAGACCAAATATCCTCTTTCTAAGGAGCATTGAAAAGGAACTTTTAAGCTTACTTAACTTTACTGACTTGATTGAAAACATCGCCATGAGAAAAATTCGCAAACGAAAATTGTAGGGGGCCGCCCATAAAGTACGCCACGCTCCAGAGATGGGGGGAGGGGGTGTAAGAAAGTGTGACAGTTTGTCACAGGGGGGGGGGTGTCCGGCCATGTGTGACGTCACGGTGTTTTATATTAAATTTTAATTATTTTGTTAATAAAAAACAACATTTTTGTTCAAAAGTGTGACGTGCTTTAGAGGGGGAGGGGGTCCTAGATTTGTGACAGTTTGTGATAGGGGGAGGGGGGAGTTAAAAGTGGTAAAAAATAGCGTGACTTACTTTATGGACGGCCCCTAGGTTGAAATAATAATAATACATATTTTTCAACAAATTTTTTATTTCAAATAGAGAAAACAATTCGTTACCCCATGAAAAACTAATGTTTAAATTTTTTTTAAAATATAAATACGGAATAACGCGTAATATTATTCTTTATGGGGGCGCGTTCGTAACCACGAAACAGCATGAGTCGGGATGGGACCATCGAAAACCGGAGGACTACCTGTATATAAACATGCATATCTATGCCTTGACGTCTTTAATAAATATATATATACAAAATATTAACTCAAAGACATTGAATTCAATTGAATTCATAATTTTCCTCTAGAAAAACATCAACAAAGAAAGCCCATCTTTTGATTTTTTAATTAAAAAAAAAGAACAACAATTTTTTTATTTTTTTGATAAAAATCGTATCCCCCCACCCCACTGTGGTGGAGGGAGTCGTGAGGTGGGATTCGTCCATGCTGTCGTTGTGTCAAAGCCCAAATGGCTTTATATCTTTTAAAACATAAGACATTCCCACTTTCATGTCAGCCCTTTTAAAAATATCTATCTGCTGCACTGTTTCTTTTCTTTTTTTTTCTAATTTGTTTAAATGTTGTTTGTGTGTTGGGACTGTTTAATTATTGCAAGTTAACTGATATTTCTTTTAATTAATCACTTTTTTGCGTTTAACGTATTTCATTGTACTTCTTAATTTCTTTTTAAATGAAAAAATGTGTCTTCTTTTTTTTTCTGACATTACATCGTACACAGTAAAATTTTAGGCTTGGGTGTCACCCCCTGATGGGTGCCACCCGGGGCGGTCCGCCACCGCCCACTAGCTCTGGTATAGAGTATAATAGTATAATAGAGACCTAATTGTAATTGGTGCAACTGAAACTGCAACGCAGGGTAGGACGCAATTAGTTGAATTATAGAAGAAGCGTCTGTTATGATTTTTTTTTAAATGTTAATGAAATTTCTTTAAGTTTAAAGGCTAAAACTAAAATGTTAACAATGCAATCAAATAAAAAAAAATGTTATCCTAAAATTATCATCTTAGGTGCCCACAACGGATTGCACCCCATTGATTGAGAATCACTGGTTTACTTCATTCTCACCGCCCGTGTCCAATTCAAGTTTAGATTCTTGTAGTCCTCTGTTGCCAATGACAACAAAACAAATCTCGGGGGGGTGAAAATGGGTTGTACCTACGATGTCAAAATAAGTTCGTTAAAATATTATACATTTCTATCAGTTATCGAAAAAAATAGCTATATTACATTATAATTATTTTTACTCATGTTAAAAAAAGATTCAATTTATTTTTGTGTTGTTATTATACACAGCTATGTTGCCTTGTGCGGATTAATACAGATCACTAGTTATGTTATTTCTTTTTAAAAAAGCATCTTTAAAGTGCTAGCTTATTTACTAAGAGCCATAAGTGCAGCACAATTATAATTATAGTCTACATAATAACAATTTAAAAAAAAAGCTTTTTACTGAATGAACAGGGTGTAGATTATTAACAGGCTTTTAATTCTAGTGTTGTATTTGTTATTTAGACTTAAGACTAGATAAATTATTATTTAACTTTTGAAAAACTTGATTGAAATGATTGTGAAACTTAATTTTAAAGTACATGACATTACTGACTGTCACTCAATCAACATTCATCAGTATTAGTGTCATTAGACACTAGATTAGATTTAGAATCAGAATTTATTAGAAAGGATTGATTGATTAGGCCATTGCCATTAGGTCAAGATGCCAACTTCAGTTTCCTTATCACAACTTGTGGACCTAGCCCTTGGATCTCCTGAAGTAGGCGCTGTTAATTTTAATGTTCTTCACACTTTGCTCCATGCGATGATTCAGAGGCTTAACATACAAGACGTTAAGGCTGATATAGATGAACATGATAGGGATTTTTTATCAACTCATGCAGCCCCTCCAAGATCAGTTTCTGCATTTTCAACCTTAAGTAAAGATAGTGGTAAAGGTGATGACTCCTTTTCCATTCCAGAAGAAGGCTCAAGTGACAAGTATAATGTTTCTAAACGAAGTCCTTACCATCAACTAGAAAAACAAGTTGCCGAACTGGCCAAACAGATGGATGAACTTAACAAACTTCCAAGTAACCAACAACTTTTAAACAGAACTAAAGGCATTGAGTCTGAACGACCAGTTTCTGATATGTGGCAATCTTTACAGCTAAAAAAAAGAGTTGATGCTAATGATGAGGGTATAAGCAAAGTAAGTATTATCAATAAGCACAGCAAAGTATTATAATATTATATGTGAAATTTTTAATTTTTATTTTGCAGTTTTTTGTGTTAAAAATATCTAATTTATCTTTATTTAGTCCATGTTAAAAGCCAACTTGTGCCTGAGGACAAAGTCGGAGAGAGAGCATTTTCTGCACTTTCTTTTGTTGTGTACTTAAGAGTATTAAGACTTTGTTAAGTTTCTGTTACATGAATCCTTCTGGAATATTTTACACATAAGTTCTTTGGGTATTCTACTTTATTGAGAGTCTTGAAAACCTCTAGTTTCTGCTATTTTTTCCAAATGGTCTTTCCCAGCAATTTGAGCCGTAGTTGAGAACATTAAATAGATTACTAATACTTATAATTTATTTATACTCCAGTTACTTGATGATAACAAAAAAAAATCTCTAATTTGCCTTGCCGATCCCTCTTTTGCTTTGTCATTGTCACAGCCATCTAGTTGTCACATCATTTCATTAGTTTTTTTTGGACAACCACACTGATATAAATTCTCAAAGTTTGTTTTCCTATCATTTAGTTAAATAATAAAGAGCTAGAAGTTTCAGGTAGGCTTTTCCTGGGCATCTTCAGTTTTAATGGATATCAATCCCAGGTCATCTTCATGCACTGAAGTCAGACTCAATTGTTTTCAAAATTTCTTCCCTTGTATAGATTGTGACATAAGACAATTAATGAACTGTGAGAGTGCAATCAATGCACCCTTCCTTCACTCCATTATTAAATTTCAATTTGAATGCTCTTCTGGGATTGGGGAAAAAATTAACAATCAAAATTCTAATTGAATACCTTGATAAGATGGAAAATTTTTGAAAAACTTTATATGTTCAATGATGCCAAAAAATAACTTTTAAATGTCTAATACTGAGCATTTATTAATGTTTCAGTTGATGTCTCTGTTTGAGGATATGATGAAAGAGATGAAAGAACTGAGAGATGGTCAGATTGACCTAATGGAGAAGATTAAATCAGTTAGTTGTAGTTAAATTGAAATATAATTTATGCAATAATGTAATTTAATATGTTTAAATACTGTTTGTTTTCCACACTTCTTTTTAAATAAAAAAAAATAAGAAAAAAAAAGTTATAATTATAGGCATACATGAGCCTGACAAAAAGCCTTTGTCAGCAAACAAACAAGCAAAAAATAATAGCAGTACTAAAATTTTTTTAGCTGCAGTGTTATGTTTGCTGATGAAGGCTTTTTGCCAACACATTAATTGTTTTGAGGCATCCTGTCTGGCTCACGTATACCCTTTTTAAATAAAATATTTCCAATTTAATTTAACATACATTCCGGCATGTAAGATGACTTTTTAACCCCTTAAAATCTTCTCAAAAGTCCAGAGTCCTCTTATATGCCGGGTGTATTTTTATCTGTTCATACAGTACAGCAGTACAGTAATACAGGTAAGTATACAAATGGCTAACAGTCAAAACCCCATGATGTCTCCACCAGCAAGAAGAAAAAAATATGAAGCCAATTTCAAACTAAAGTGTGTTGGAAGAGGGATGGTCTTATATGGCGAAAATAGCTTAAAACCTATATTTTAACAGTAAAAGTAGGGGGGGGGTTGTCTTAAACGCCCAGTCTTATACGGCGGAATATACTGTAACTGTTTACAAAGGGTTAATTAAAAATACTGCTAACACTTTTAAGGACATTATGTAGTGTTGTATTCACACAAGTATTCAGTAAATATAATTAAAAATGCATTTCTTGTGTCTGAATAAATATTACATTAAAAAAATCTACAGATAAACTTAGATGACATTAATGAACATTTAAACAGAGTGGATAAAAATCTGGTGAGTAAAATAAAGCATAATTTTGTCAATGTTTATAAATAATTATACAACTATGTAATAGCAAGTGTGGCTGAAACATTCAAATTACAGTGTATTACATGTATTATTGTTAAATTTCAAGGACATTATGTAAACATTTTGCTCTAAGCACTTTTCATGTGAATGAACTTTTTAAAAAGTTTTTTTTAAAAATTGCTCTCTCACAGGAAGACATTTATGTCAAATATGAAGCACTGGCAGAAAAAATTTCTCATGTACCAGGCTTTAACGATCTGGAGCAGTATTTGTCACAATTTGTGACTTGGCCTGGCCTAGAAGATGCACTTAAAGGAGTTAGACAGGACTTTGAGAATCTCCAACCCATTACAGAGCAAAGAGTTGTCATAGAACTTGGCACTCAGACAGTCACTCCGGTATGTACTAGTTTAATCATAGAGTTTTAGTCAGCTGCATAGGAAGACACTCAAAGAGGCATTTTTAATAGATTTACTGTTGGTAGCTTAATTATAACTTTGAAAAGTTTGACAATAGCATTGAATCTTTAAAATGGCAATATCACACTCTGAATCAAGCTTCCAAAGGTTTCTCTATAACAAAAAATAAATCTTTATTTTTTGTTAAAAATCAAAAACTAAAATTGATGTATCTGTTATCAATTTGGTATTTTAAAAAATATTTTTAACTTCTTGTTTTAAAAAAAAATTTTTTTTGAAGAACTTGAAAAATATTTACAATTTTTGTTGACTGATATTCTTTGATTCAGGAACCAAAGAGTCGTCCGCCATCAGCGAGAGCTGCCTCACGAGCTTCATCAGCTCACAGCGGTGGTCCCAGCAATGAATTACTGGACTTACTGGAAAGATTGGGCAGTTTGACCACTGCTCATGATGAGCTGAAGAAGAGAGTGGATGAACTAGAAGTTAATACTTTATGTTTTTATTTTATGTTTAATGTAAAAGTTTTTTTAAAAAGATATTCCAGTAGCTAGTAGTTGTATAAAGTAATGTTTTAACACACTAAAAGTAATTTTGATTTTAGATTTCATGAATCTCTTATATACAGTCGAACCCACTTAACTCGAGCTCGGTTAACTCGACCATCCTACTAACTCGACGTTTGTTATTGGAACCTCCAAATTCTCTCTTTGTCTTAGCATTTCTCATCGGTTAATTTGATTTATTTTAAGTCGCCGAAACCTAATACATCAAACACAAAAGAGGGCCAAATTTGCAAATTAACGTTGGTTAGCTCGATCCTCGAATGTTCGCCTAGCAATGCACTTTGGCATTTTTAGTTCAAAACAGTGTTGACATCTCGCTTTCTTTGAGACTTCCGGCTATTGTGTGATTCTACGAGATTTCAATAAAAATTACGGATGTTATTATCTTCTTTCACTTTCGATCCATGTGTGAATTAGATGTATTCACCCGAAGTTCCCGTAAATCGCGTTAGCGGTCTTTAATCCGTCATTATTTCGCAGTGCATGTTATATTATTATTAAACTTAATTAATTTTCTGATGCATTAATCATTTTATTTTTTAAGATAAACGAATATCTTTAGAAATGAAAATAAAGGTTTGTATCGAGAATCGACGGTGGTTTTTATTTAATTAAATAAAAAAATTATTATTCTTTTAAAAGTTTGGTGTTGCTTTGTTACCAGTAAGATACGTGACTGTGACTAACACGCGCGTGACGGTGAAATGAAATCATTTTCTTAATATTCCAGTATATATATATATATATATAGTAAACACGTCATCACTGTTGAAGGTCGGTCGAATTCTGATAAAGAATGATTTTTAAAAAAATTCGCTTAGACTTAGTTGCCGGCCGAGGTCTAACACACAGCGTGCTGTGATCAACGGTCAAAGCCGCAATAGTTTTATTTATATTACAAGTTTGATTGACTGAGGAAATTCGAGAGCGGTCTGATAGTGACGGATATCCTGCACTTCAAAAGCAATAACTTAAAATTACCATATAGATATGTTTATTTATTTTTTTAAATTCACTGATTCGCCGGATATTGCAAATGCGAGCGGCTGTGACAATAGTGACATGCCACGCCACACGCGCCATGCGACGAGGCGAGGCGAAAATTTTGTCCTTTTAACGCATGCGCAGACAATTATAAACTGGTAACTAAAAATTAAATAGAATCGAAACATGACCACAGAGATGTAATCAAAGTCCTTTACTTCGGCATAAATATATATATATATATAAAAATTCCCGACTAGTCATAACTTTTCCCGACTAGTCATAACTTTTCTCGACTTTGAAGGGCGAGAAATTTTTTTAAAGAATTCCCGACTTTTTCCCGTTTTCCTGAGTGGGAACCATGGTTATATTTAAATGGTCCTTAAAAACGAATGGTCATTACAACCTTAGGAAAGAGTGAAGAAATATTAGGGTTCTGATATGATTCCGATTAATAGTCCCATCACTAATTAACGCACATCATGTACATAAAGAAATTTCAAGCACATGTTAATATTTTGCCGCCATATTGGTTTTCGTTTTAACTTGATCATCGGTTATCTCGACGCCATTTTTCATACCCCAACGCTGTCGACTTAACCGGTTTCAACTGTATATCTCCTAGCAACCTGTAACTGATTTGCATCTTTTGGGTTGTCTTTGTTAAAGATATTAAACATTTAAATAATGCATTTAATGGGTTTTTTTCATGGAAGATTAATTATTTCTTTTTAAAAATGTATTTACATTAAAAAATTGTCTTTGATTCACAGAAACTGTTTCAATTAAAGGCTGACAAGGACGACCTCAAGGGTATAGGTAAATACTTACATTGCTTTTTCAAACATGAGTTGCCCAGCCAAGTCCATAAATGTGAATATTTTTTTAAATATGGAAGTTGTTAGGTATAAAGTTTGTACTAAGTGTCTTTAGTTGATATCATGAAATCCTTATGTCAATGAAGTTATTAAAAAATCAAACAAAACCTTAGGCTTTATAAAAAGAAACTTTTACAAATGTATGACTTTTAATAGAGATATAAAACTAAAATGCTACCTAACTTTGGTGAGACCTGTATTAGAATATGCATCTTCTGTATGGGACCCATCCACCAAAGAAAACATTGATAAACTAGAACAAATTCAAAAAAGAGCTGCCAGATTCATTACTGGAGAATATTCAAAACTGACAAGAATAACACCATTAGTTAAATCATTAAACCTTGAAACACTAAAGGATAGAAGAACCAAGAGTAAAGTAGTAATCATACATAAAGCAATTAATTCTAATTTAGAAATACAACACAAAGATAACTTAATACAACCCTCAGATAGACATATGGATAATTTAAAAAACACGTAAAAAAACAAGTTTTTCACTATAAATCCTTTATGTACTAGACGTAACTAAAAGAGTGTTCATTATAATACGCAGCGCAAGACCATCCAAAAATACAAAATTGCAGTTGTGTCGTAAAACATGTTTAACATAATGCGCACCGATCAGGAATATGTTTATAAAAAGTGTTGTCAATAAAATACGCACCTTATTGTTGTTCAATATAATACGCACCGCGACACTCTATCTCAAAAAATAACATGATGCATAGGAATAAATAAAATAATCTAAAAATTAAATAATTTAATTACAGTACATGCGATCGATCTGAAATTTTGATACATAGTTTTTATCATCGCCACGAAACTGCCTGCTAAATTTCAGCTAGCTAGCTTACGAGAAAGTGGGTTAAAAATCGATCCAAAGTTTTGGCGACCGACAATCAAGCAAGCAATCAAGGGTTCAAACAAACAGACGCCACGAGTTAATATAAAGGATTTAAAAGCACCTTTCTTATTCCGTATGCAAGAACAAACACATACAAATTTTTGTTCTTCCCGTCTGGAATTATGGCGTGGAATGGGTTGCCTGAAGAAACCAGGATAACCAACACTTTATCAACATTTAAATCTCTAATAAAAATGCAGGACTAAACACAAACCATAGATAAACGTAGGACGCAATAATCTTCTGTATAGAAGGAGCGTCTGTAACAGATAAGATAAGATAAGATGATGGTCAAATGCAAGACAGTGCCTTACGTCAGCTTGGAAATACAAAAACTCTTGTAATTTATTTATTATTTTAGTTATCTGTCACAAATTAGATATAAAGCTTCTTATAAATAATGCTTATTGTCATCAGAAGTAATAAATTTACTATACATCCAAGATGGCAACAGGAAAGTTAAATTTATGCCAAGCACCATATATGCTTAATCACCTCCAATTTCTTTCTTTTTTTAAAATCCTTTATATTAACTCGTGGTGTCTGGTTGCTTGCTTGTCGCCAAAACTTTGGATCGATTTTTAACCCACTTCCTCGTAAGCTAGCGATCTGAAATTTTGCAGGCAGACTCGTGCCGATGATAAAAACAATGTATCAAAATTTCAGATCGATCGCATGTGCTGTAATTAAATTATTTAATTTTTAGATTATTTTATTTATCTCTATGTATCATGTTAAATTTTTGAGATAGAGTGTCGTGGTGCGTAATATATTGAACACCCTTTCTGTCGCGCAATAAGGTACGTATTTAATTGACAACACTTTTTATAAACATATTCCTGATCGGTGCGCATTATATTAAACATGTTTTACGACACAACTACAATTTTGTATTGTTGGATGGTCTTGCGCTGCGTATTTTAGTTACGTCTAGTACATAAAGGATTTATAGTGAAAAACTTGTTTTTTTACGTTTTTTAAAATATTTATCTCAAATTTAAAATCTTGCTAGATGTTTAAAATTTAGCTTCCTTACACCAAGGACTGTTAGCCCTAAATGTGTTATTCAGTTAATACCAAAAATTGCAAGATAATGGGAAACATCTAAGATGCAAAAATTAATAATTTTTTTTCAGTTATCTTTCTCAAATCTAAAAATGTATATTCCACACATCAAGAAGGACCATTGACCATTAAGGAAGGGCCTTAAGATTATAATCTATCATAAAATATAACTAGTTGTAAATACAGATATTTGGTTTTAAAAATATTCAATTATATAAGCTTTTTAAACATTAATGAAATGAATGAAACATTAATATTAAACCTAAGTAGTTTTAAAAACAGTCTTGGGAATAAATAAAAGTACAATTGTGCAAAGAATTTAACTAACCAATCCTCTACTTTACAGGATGGTATTGCAGGTCAAATATATGTCATTCTTTTAGTACTACATGATCTGCTACCAGATAATAAGCTTGGAGTGCTTCTTGCTACACTGTAAAAATTATTGATGTGAAGTAGTTGTCAATTAGTGATGTGGCATGCTACCCGATAATAAGCTTGGAGTGCTTCTTGCTATTAATTATTGATGTGAAGTAGTTGTGAATTAGGGCAATGACAAACTTCATTGTCCTTACAGATGGAAAGAACCAAGGGCAGTAACAATCCCAATATTCTCGGCTATAAATAAAACACTCAACATCCTTAGCATTATGCTCATGTAGCTTTTTGAGAATCAGCTTCTTCTGAGTCAAACATACAGCTCAGCTTCTAAAGTATCTTTTTTAACAACTCCAATTACAAGTTGTTGCTGTTCATGTAGAAGTTTTGGTGCTTTGATAATTATCTGTTATGTAATAAAACAGATTAATTTTTCTAATTAGAGGAAACTACAAAAAGCACCAAAATCAGAAGGACATGATTCAGTGGCACCTTTCAGAACTACCTCTGATGCTTCACGACTGTATCTTTTATGGATTTAACACAATTCATAGGATGTGAACGTATTTCATATTTTTAAAGAATGTGCATTTGATTGAATGGTGGCAGGCATCTTCATTTCTGTTGGTGGCTAATAACTTTGAATATATGAAAATGTACATCTAATTTGCAGATCTGAATAAGAGCTGGTGTGCTACAATTAAACACTTGTCTCTGGCTTTTGGATTACACAATATAATATATACCTTAAAGAGAGCTTATTCATGGTGTCTACATGTTCAGACAAAGCTTATTTAATTGAGCATGGATCATTAATGTGCTTATGAGTGAGGCATCTTGAGACATTTCTTTACTTAGAAGTAGATAACCCAAATAGTCAGTTGGGCAATAAGTATTCCTGGCTACATGAACTACAAGGACATTGAATCCTTTCCATCCAGAATTGATTGTAGCTCAAGAATTTCACCATACATAAAATTTATATTTCTGCATAAATTCACGGTAGATCAAATTTTACGTACCACCAACTAAAATACATACTCTTTTTGGGCTTAGATTACTATATTTAACCCTATTAACTTGGCAGCCTGACCCATCTTTTAGGCATGTCTTGCTAAGGCATGAAATCAGCTGGTGTGCTATAGAGGTCAGACAGTTTAAATTCCTGCTGTGGTCTAGCGAGGGTTGGTTGGGTAATGTCGCCTGTTTTGAGTCACTAGACCAGGGGTCGGCAAACTTTTTTGCCCATTACCCCAAAATATAAATTTTTTTGTTGCCATTAACCCCGAAGGGTTCAGGGGTGCGTTGTTGCACCCCAATGGGTCTGGGGCCAAGCCCTAGCCGAAAACGCATATTGTGAGTTTTAGATGCAGACAAGTGTCTAAAAATTAATGCAAAAAGGATTATGCGTAGATATTTGAAATCAAAATGACACTGTTGTGGATCAGTATTTCATGGGGAATTTATTTGATACAACTATAAAAGTTTACAGTCAAATATAACGGTTATAGGCCTAACGGCCATCTAGATATGATGAAATAGAAAATATTGCTATGTCCGATAAGCACGCATTTAATTAAAAAAATTAACTGGAATTTTTTGACGCCCTCCTCATGTGCCATGTTAAAAGCCTTTGCAGAATTTGACATCCGAAAATGTGTCAGATTCAGAAATGCTTTGTTTGAAAATGCTGCAATCCTTTCTCTGGCTGAAATTATATTGATATTTTTTCCCTGCAATTCTTTTTTCATCGCATCCACATGCTAAAAAATAGCGGCTAAGTATGCGAGATGTGCCACTCAAAAATAGTATGTAAACTTCTCTGCCAGAGCTTGCTTTCGACCAGCCAGAAATGTTTGAAGTTCCGCTTTCAGAGCCCACACTCAGTTCAGCCACATGAAAGCCACCTACGTTGGTGTGATAAACTAGGTCTGTATATTCAGCATAAATAACAAACAGTTGCATGTTCTTTACTGAAATTTACAAAGTGGAAAATAGCATGTGTCAAGGTATGAGAATCACTGCGAATAATTGTTGTGACATTGTGGTGAACTCGGGTCAAGGCGTGACTTGAGAAGAGCTCACTTGTACATAATAATGCTAGTTGTAGCCACTCGGTATGAGAGTTAGACAGCCATGCGGGGTATAAATAGTGTGGTGTGGAGAGAGAGAGAGAGGGTACGAGAACACAAGACAGTAGAAGAGAGACCTAGTGCAGAGGTCCAGTCCTTGTTAGGACTAGCCATTAGTGATAGAGCGTAGCTCTAATAGCTGGTACACATCGAGGTGTGCTCGAGTGTACAGCGTAGTAGTAGTGCTAGTATAAGGGACAGAGAGTCCGTTGTAGGACATATGAGTGAGTGGCCATTGTTAGTAGAATACGTTGGTGTACCGGAACCTATTGCTATAATTATGTTGCTGAATAAATAAATACTTGTATTATCCATTGGCAAGAGTCGAGACTTAGTCTTCATTTCATCCAGAACCCAGTACGCAACAGCATGCATGACGACCTCCAGTTCAAGTTTCCAATCTTTCACAAGCAGAGCTTGATGATCTATCATTGGTTAACTTCAATTTTGGGATTCTTCTCTCTTGCGAAAGCAACCAAAAAAAACAAAAAAATACCCCGAAAAAAAACAAAAAAACAACCCACATACACGACCCAATATAGCTGAAGCTCCATCAACAGACACAGCAATGCAGTCATCCAAAATTACATAAACTTTTTCAAAGTATTCATTAACTTATTGAATATATCAATTCCTTGACATCGCTATTGGAAAGGAGGACAAAACAACATATGCTCTTTGTTTCAAACAGAAAACATTTGTATTAAAAGAAAGTACCAATTAATGTGCACATTTAATGAAATAGGCTATTAAATTACATGTACCTTGATATTAACAGGCATAAGCACGTTAGCTCAGTTTTAAGGCATTCATTTTAAATTTCACTTAGAGAGGATATTGGATACAAATAAGTCATATGGATTAAGATTATTGTCATTCATGGTGTCTTTGCATAGTTGTTGTGTTTTTGTTCGTCCGTCGTGGTCGACAATGACCACTCTCATCATATTTGCTGGGCCGCCACATGTGTCCTCTGGTGGCTTATTAACCCTATTCTGGCACGAAAAAGGCATCCGCATGTTGGACAAGAGATGGATGCGGTCCCTTCAGGAGGGTTTTGGATACGGTCCTTTCTGGCTTGACGTTTTAATTTGGCAGCCTGTTGTCTATTATCCTCACAGACAGCTGCGCCATTCCATATCATAGAGCGCCAGTGGGCTCGGTTACTGGCTGCTGCTTCCCAGGAGTCATGTCCGATGTCGAAGGCCTTCAGAGCAGTTTTAAGTGCATCCTTGTAGTGCTTACGTGGACCTCCGCATGCTCTATGTCCTTCTGTAAGCTCACCATAGAAGAGCCTCTTGGGGAGGCGATGGTCGGGGATGCGTACTACATGCCCCGCCCAGTGTAGTTGACTTTGCATGAGGATAGTGTGGATGCTGGGGAGTCCTGACCTGGCTAATATTTCGGTGTCTGGAACTTTTTCCTGCCATTTTATATTGAGAATTTTTCTAAGGCTTTTGGTGTGGAAGTGGTTCAGCAACCTCGCATGGCGTTGATATACAGTCCAAGTTTCACATGCATATAATAAGGTGGGGAGCACTACAGCTCTGTATACTTTTAGTTTTGTTTGGGTGCTGATTCCCCTTCTGTTCCAGACACTGTCATGCAATCTACCGAATGCTGTGCTGGCCTTTGAGATTCTCGAGTTCACCTCGTCATCAATATTGGCCTTCCGAGACAGTGTGCTGCAAAGGTAAGTAAAGCGGCTCACTGTGTTGATTTTGTTGCCGTTGATGAATATGTTAGGCTCAGTATAGGATTTGCCTGGGGTCGGCTGGTACAACACTTCTGTCTTCTTTGTGCTGATGGTGAGCCCAAAGTTAGAGCACGAACTGGAAAATTTATCAGCACTTAGTTGCAGTTGTGCTTCAGAGCCCGCGTTAAGGGCACAATCATCAGCAAAAAGAAGGTCCAGGATGCTGTCTGATTTGACCTTTGTCTTAGCTTTAAGCCTCCTAACGATACCTAAAGTCCATGCCTACATTGCTATTCCTGAAGGCCTCTGTAAGCATGGCTGAGAACATGAGGCTGAACAATGTTGGGGCCAGAACACAGCCTTGCTTAACGCCATTTGTGACAGGGAATGGTTTAGAGGCCTCTCCGTTGTCCTGGACTCGAGCCTGCATGCCATCATGGAATTGCCTTACAATGGCTATATACTTATTTGGACACCCATACTTGGCCATAATCCTCCATAGACCCTCTCTGCAGACTGTGTCAAAGGCTTTCGTAAGGTCTATGTAAATGGAAAATAGGTCCATATTCTGCTCTTGACACTTTTCCTGCAATACTGCATAGTACAAAGATAAGAAATGCACATGGATAACAATTTAAAAATGAGTTTTCTGGATGGAATAGTGGGTTTATATTCCAAGCGTACACGTACACATGACAGATTTTGAATATATCTAGCACATTTTATATGTCCCCGATAAGTCTGCATTACCCCCAAGAATTCCCTTTTTACCCCAAATGGGGTAATTTACCCCTGTTCTCTGACCCCTGCACTAGACTGTAGTAACTAAATTTTTAAAAATATGCCAATACAAGTTGGTTTTCTTAAAATATTACTAATGCAAATTTAGAAATTTTACTTCCTTTATCAATATTCATTATTGAGAGCAAGCTATATATATTTAATTGAGAGGCATTACTGTACTCGTAATAATGAAGAAATTACATATTTTTTATATTTCCAAGAAGAAGGGTGGTGCGGATTTACAAAAATTTATACCATGCCCGTGTTTGCCTATTTGGGTATCAATTAATGACACTTTGTACCAATTTTTTACCAAATTTCCAAACACCTGAACTCTCATTTGGAGTATTTTTCTTTGTTTCCTTTTCTTACATCTGACAACACCAAGTTTTTAAAAAATTAGACAGAAAAAAAACATTAATTAATATACAATTCAAAACATATTTGATTAGCATTCTTCAAAATTAACTTTTTAAAAATAAAATAAAATCACTATTAAAATGTGTGAAAAAAGAAAATAATTAGTGTAAAATATATATTTTTATAATTGCAGGTATCTCACAAGATTTTTTGACAGCATTCAAGGAATTAAAGGAAGAATTGGAGAATTTAAAAGAAACTCAAATTAAGGTAAAAGAAAAATACTGTTTCAGCTTATTATACCTTGCCTGTGAACGTGCTGTGTGATTCATATTTAAAATAAGAGTGATTTGTGTAACTTCAGGTAAACCCAACCATTTAGTCTGCTTGATGTGACTAATAATCTGTCATTTATTAAACATTGCTGAATAAATGAGCTTCAGTAAACTTATTTTAACTAAAAAATACACATTTTCTGTAAAAATTATTTAAACCACAAATTATCGTCTATTAAACAAAGAGAATATGGCCTATATATATTTTTTAAAGACTAACATTCAAGAGACATTAGACCCAAATCAAATACATTAAATTGGAAACATTTTAATTATGTCAAGATTACATTAATGCAATACATTTCAATAGGAATATCTTCTTTTTTTAAAAATCTTCCTATACATTTTATACATGTAAATTCATACTGGATCATTTATTGTTTTTAAAGTTTAGATAAACAAGGTAATTTATTTTACATTTTTGTTTGTTACCCTGTTATTTTTATACTTTTCCTTTGTGACCAAATAACATTAATATCTCTTAAAGGAAAGATTTAACTGATATGACTTTCAACACAGTTTTCATTTATTATAAAAAGCATTTACATGTATAAAAATATAAGAAAATTGAAATAATCAATAACATTAATGAGAAGAATAATGCTGTTTGATGTTAATTATAAAAATATATCATAAAGAATAGGACTGTGATAAAGTCTTTCAATAAAATACAAGATACACTTACAAATTGTTGGATCAAAACAATTTTTTAAAAAAAGCTTTATTTATAGACTTTTTGGCTAATGCCTTCATCAGTACAAATAAATGAACACAAGTATTTAAATTAAATTTAAATTATATAATAAATACTATACTATGGAAGAATAATCATTAAGTAAAGATTTAACAAAAACACAGAAACAAAAAGAAAAAGATGGGCACAATTACTTAACAAAAATACATGATAGAAGAAGAGGAAGGAAGTATTTTTACTTAATTATTATCTCTCAAGTGACAGTGACTCTATGTTATAATAAGTTAAATACAAATGTACAATAAAAATTTAACATATGTCTGATATGTCTACTGCTAAATGGGGATGTTGTGTGTGCATGTTAACATTCTTACCTTATGTGGTTAGGACATTACGCCATGCCATTATATATCTAGTCTTGGCTAGCTTTATATCTCTGCTTCTCTAGGATGAAGAAGATATTCGAAGACTACAAGAAGCTTTACAGAAACATCAAGTTGATGTAAATCTGTTACAAGAATCTTTGAGAACAGTAATTGAAGAGAATTCCCAGAGAGCTAAGGAAATTCAGGTGAACATCTGGTTTTTGGTGGAGCTGAAATAAAACTGTCAGTGCTTGCGTCATTGGCAATAAAGAGGATTTTAAAAAAAATAATTTAAAAAAAAATGTATGCCCTTCCTTTAAAGAAAACAACTGAATATGACTCATGTCTAACATATCAAGAGAGAAAGTATTGTTTTTAACAAAAATTTCTTGATTTTTGTATCTAAATTTTTTTTTATTAAGCAATAAATGAAAAAAACGCTTAACTATTAATCCTTTATATATGTTACAGGCAAAGTGTGAAATTCAGGAATTCTATAGAATGCCTAGGCAATGTATAGAATGCCTGATGGTTTCAGGCAAAGTATGAAATGATTGCTATTTCATACATTGCCTAGGCAAAGTTGTCGTCCGGCAAAGTATGTAATTGGCCTACCCACGCCATTTTTCCAGCCACTAATGTTGGCGCTTTGGTCGATGTTATATGATGGCGATCGAAGCCTGTGAGTGTTGAAAGTTATTGTAAGTTATTGTATTAGCCGGTACGAGGTTGCACAACCAAATCACAGACAATAATGCCAAATTTCTTCTCACGACGTCAGTTTATATCATCCGGCTGAGATTCCACACACCTTCTCCCATAACGTTTCCCCTTGGATTGCTGTGTGACCATGTAGGAAGAGTGCTAGGACAGGAATCATGCCATGCTGACCTGCAAATGACGGTTCTACAATGAGTTATTTAAAGTAAGAGCCAATGCTGCTAAAAACATTTTTTAAAACCGAAACTGTTACCAAAAGTTTGTGGACGATGTGAAAATGGTTAAGACCACCATTAAGCAAGAACCACGAGACTATTGGCTGGTGAAACACTATGGTGTCATGATAGTGGAAAATAAGAGTAAGTTGATCTACCCTGTTAAAAAAGGCGTGAGTGCCATTCTGTTTTACGTCGCGGATGTACTTCATAAAGCCCATTTGGCCATTGGTTATGGAGGACGGGACAGAATGTAGAAAGAACTTTCACCCAAATACAAGAGTGCTACCCATCATGATATTGAACTGTGTATTAACCTTAGTGAACCTTGCCAGAAAAAACAAGAAGGCGTCAAAAAGGCATTGTGGTCAAACCAATGGCTTTTTCTGAATTCAACTCTTTGTTTGTCAGGTCGATCTCATTGACTTTCAATCCCATCCTGATGGGGAATACAAGTTTATAATGGTGTATAATTATCATCCCACCAAGTTTGTAGCTTTCAGGGCCCTGAAGACAAAGAGGGCAAAAGAAGTAGCATACCAGCTCGTAGACATATTTACTTTGCTTGGTGCTCCATGCGTTCATGGTAAGCCGCGCCACATACAAAGCCATGGGAGCGTCGAAAGAGCTAACCAGGACATCAAAAATATGCTGTTTGCTTGGATGCAACATGAAATAACTGGCCAATGGAGTGAGGGGTTACGGTTCGTCCAACTCAAGAAGAACAGAGCTTTTCATTCTGGGATTATAAGATCACCATACGAAGCTCTCTTCGGCTGCAGAGCTAAAGTAGGCCTCACAACGTCGTCCCTACCTTACGATGATTTACAAGATGTGGAAACAGGAAGACCTCGTAAAAAATAATACAGTGCCTCATCATGTGTTTTATTTTGTATTACTTCCACTTTAAAATACACAATTAACAATAAAGTTTTTTGTTGTGCTCTTTTTACACTTTGCCTAAAGGAAATCTGGCATTCTATAGAATGCCTAGGCAAAGTATGCAAAAGTTTTACAAATTTCATTCTTTACCTGAAACCATCAGGCATTCTATACATTGCCTAGGAATGTAATAGAATGCCTGATTTCAAACATTGCCTGTAACATATACAAGACATAACTAAAAGAATGTTCATTATAATACGCATCGCATGACAATCCAAAAATCTAAAATTTTAGTTATGTCTCAAATATATGAAGGATTTATAGTAAAAAAAACTTCTACAGTCTGCCTGCTAAATTTCAGCTCGATTTGATCACGGGAAAAGGGTTATAAAAACATGTTTAACGTAGTGCGCACCGTGAGACAGATTAGCAATTAATAGCATTTACATTTACAGATTGGAACATATTTTTTAAAAAGTATCGTCAATATAATACGCACCGCTTAGGCCCACAGGAAAGTATTAAAAAGGTTGTTCAAAATAATACGCACCGCGACACTCTAGCACAAAAATTAACATGCTACATAGAGATAAATAGAGATAATCTAAAAATTCATTAATTTAATTACAGTACATTCGATCGATCTGAAATTTTGATATATCATTTTTATCATCGGCACGAGTCTGCCTACAAAATTTCAGCTCGCTAGCTTATGAGGAAGTGGGTTAAAAATTGATCCAAAGTTTTTTCGGCATTCAAGGCATCAAGCAAGCAATTAAGTAGAAGCCACAAGTTAATATAAAGGATTTAAAAAGAAAAGAAATTGATTTCAGCTGAGAGTGTTCAATGATCTGATTATATTTTATTTTGCTTTATATTTATACTTGGACAGTTGTTTTGAAGATGAATGCTGTGTTTTAAAGTGTTATAATACTAATAATGGTTGTTGCCACTTTTTTAACCTTCCATTACATTAATAATATAATTAGAATTCATTCTTGGATGAATGCCTTAAATTTTTATCAATATTGGTCATTTTTTTAAATAAACTTTTTTTGGTATTTGTGATATAATTATTGAATCTTGGCATGTTAAATAGTAAAATAACAAACTATATCTTAGCTAATACCCATAAAAGAATTTAAAATCAAAATTTAGTAACAGGTTTTGTAAAATTGTAAAAAAAAATCATAGTACAGTCGAACCCACTTACCTCGAGCCCGGTTAACTCGCCCACCCTATTAAGTCGACGTTTTTTATTGGAACTGCCAAATTCTCTCTTTGTCTTAGCATTTTCTCATCGGTTAATTCGATTTTTTTAAGTCGCCGAAACCTAATACCTTGAGCACAAAAGAGTGCAAAAATTGCGACTTAACGTTGGTTAACTCGATCCCCGTCTGTTCGCCTAGCGATGCACTCTGGCATTTTTAGTTCAAAATAGTGTTGACATCTCGCTTTCTTTGAGACCTCCGGCTATTGTGTGATTCTACGAGATTTCAATAAAAATTACCGGATGTTTTTACTTTCAATTTGATCCGTGTGTGAATTAGTTTCACAAGTATGTATTCACCCAAGGTGCTTGAAAATCGCGTTAGCGGTCTTTAATCGTCATTATTTTGCAGTGCATGTTAGGTTATTATTAAACTTAATTCATTTTCTGATGCATTAATCATTTTATTTTTTAAGATAAACGATATCTTTAGAAAAGAAAATAAAGGTTTGTATCAAGAATCGACGGTGGTTTTTATTTAATTAAATAAAAAATTATTATTCTTTTAAAAGTTTGGTGTTGCTTTGTTACCAGTAAGATACGATTGTGACTAACACGCGCGTGACGGTGAAATGAAATCATTTTCTTAATATTCCAGTATATATATATATATATAGTAAACACGTCATCACTGTTGAAGGTCGGTCGAATTCTGATAAGGAATGATTTTTAAAAAATTCGCTTAGTTGCCGAGGTCTAACACACAGCGTGCTGTGATCAACGGTCAAGGCCGCAATAGTTACTATTTATATTACAAGTTTAATTGACTGATGAAATTCGAGTGTGGTCTCATAGTGACAGATATCCTGCACATCAAAAGCATTCAACTTAAAATTACCATATTGATTATTTACATTTTTTTTTAATTCGCTGATTCGACCGGCATTGCAAACACGAGCGGCGGTGACATGCCGCGCCATGAGGCGAGGTGAAAAATTTGACCTTTTAACGCATGTGCAGACAATTATAAACTGGTAACTTTTTAAAAAATTAAATGGAATCGAAACATGACCACAGAGTCGTAATCAAAGTCATTTACTTCGGCATTAAAAAATATATAAATATAAAAATTCCTGACCAGTCATAACTTTTCCCGACTTTCAAAACCAAGAACATTATTTTAAGAATTCCCGACTTTTTCCCGTTTTCCCGACTGAGTGAGAACCATGGTTAAATTTAAACGGTCCTTAAAAACAAACGGTCTCAACAACCTTAGGAAAGAGTGAAGAAATAGGGTCCCAATATGCCGATACGATTCCGATTAATCGTCCCAACACTAATTAACGCACATCATGTACATAAAGAAATTTAAAGCGCATGTTAATATTTTGCCGCCATATTGGTTTTCGTTTAACTCGATCATTGGTTATCTCGATGCCATTTTTCATACCCCAACGCCGCCGACTTAACCGGGTTCGACTGTAATTTTTTAGTTGTTGATAACTTTCTTGTATATAATGAAAACAATTTAAGTGATTTATAAGATAAATATTCCATGATATTAAAACAAATAAATTATATGTAATTTAATCTTAATTACATTTTTTTAACAATGTATCTAATACTTTGGTACTCTTTAACTATTAAAAATACTTTTTTATAATCCCACATTCATTATATTTGTTGTTATTCACTCAATAAATGATTGAATCAATCCAGGATCTGCTTGTCTACTGTGACAACCTGAACAATGGGAAAGCTGACAAAGAATATGTTGACATGGAAGTCAATGTGGTGAGTAATAACTGTAGCTAAGGGGCCATCCATAAAATACGTCACCATATTTTTGACCCCCCCCCCTCCCCCTGTTACAAAATGTCACAAATTTCGGACCCAAAGTACGTCACACTTTCAAACAAAAATGTTGTATTTTATTAACAAAATAATTAAAATTTAATATAAAACACCGTGACTTCACACATGGCCACTCCCCCTGTCACAAACTGTCACACTTTCTTACACCCCCCCCCTCTGGAGCGTGACGTACTTTATGGACGGCCCCTAAGGTTTATGTAACATGCCTTGTAGTTTTTTAAATCTTACCACAATTAATTCCTATAAGATATAGTTTCTTCAATGTTGGAGCTTTACATGGCTTAGAAAAACTAGAACAAGTTAATATATTTTGTTTGCTACATTTACGTTATGGAATTACTTTTTCCTTATCAAACACATTAAATGCACTTTGTTGTAGAACTAAACAAATTATGTAGGGTATATAGTATATACCCTCTAAATTACAGTTACCTAAGATCAGCTTGATGAGGGAGAAATCTTGAAAGATATTACATTAATTAAGGACTTTTACAATATCTCTTTATGGGGCCATCTACGGACACCTCACCAATACATATGTACAAGGTAGCTTCTCTAACACCCCCTGCCCTTTTACAAATATGTATTTTGATTGGATTTGTCAATGAAGTATATGATCAGTAATAAACAGCATTTTTGCAACCATCACAAGAGATGCACATCTCTATCTCTCTTTCCAAAACCTAAGAGCAAGAAAAGGTAAAAGACCAAAACAGAAATTAGTAATTAAATGTTCCTAATATAACTGGAATACTTGACAAATGACGACAGACCAGCTCAACTAAAGAATATATTATTTTTAAAATATCAAACTATATCATTCAGAAATCTAAACCTCTATGTTATAACTAATCAAAAATAATAAATGAAGAAAAAAATGTTTTTTTAAAAAAACATCTACTGTCAGACTAGAAGGCAAGCGCTTTACATATAATCTCATCATCATACAAAATGAATGTTTTTTGCAGAAAGCTGACAGGAGACAGCTGGAGGGTAAAGTTAACCACAGCTTGTTTGACAGCACAACAAGTGAAATTAATCGTATGATCAAAGATATTCTTGACAAGCTAAATGGACATGTGAGTAATGCTACAGTAGTTTTAATTCCAACCATATAAAATAACATAACAATATTTAATTTTTCTAAAAATATTAGTGTAATTTAATTTATAATGAGATAGAGAAACATGAAGTTAATAAATGATTTTAAATCTTTTTTTCTCATCTCCACATCTAGAAATCAAATAACTGCTGTTTATTTAGAATGTAGTTAAAGTTACATTCAAATTCATCTTTTGAAGTACTGAGTGACATATGGCAAAAACAGTTACAAAATTATTTTTTTTACTGTTCCTATTATTTTTTCTAAAAATGAATAATGAACAAAGTAAGTCTTGTGAGCTATAGATTTAACTTATATTTGCAAGAAGTTATTGACAAAAAACTTATTGGCATAAAGTTCTCCATAATCAGAAAATATTGAGGCATAAAAATCCAGTGGCAGAAAAAGCTACTTGTATCCATCCTGCCCAGACTGTAAAACCCAAGAGATAAATGTAGAATACCTGAAATAATATAAATTACACAAATTCAGTTCCAGATATGCCAAATATGTATTAATTATACTACAAATGTCAATTAACAAAGCACCTATTGATGTTGAAAATATCTCTCTTATTACATGTTAACACAATTACATACTGAATAGTAAAAAATAACTATAAAATTTTAGAGAATTAAGCTGTCATCTGGGCCCCATATATACAGAAAATCATAAATAGTTTGGAAGCAGTCCAGCAATGGGCCAGCCACTTTTTCTTAAACTGCTAAAACAAATACTTCTAATGTTAGCAGCATGCTGAAAGCTATGGACTTATTATCACTGGATAAGTGGTGATGACTGTCAAGGCTATGATTGCGATTCAAAATGAGTAATGGGCTGGACACTGCTCCAGCATAGGGCAAAAACTCAGCTTTGGCCAAGCACTACAAAGATAGTCTATAATTGTAATTGGTGTATATGCTAATTTATGTAAAAACTTGGAGCAATTATTATCGGCATCCTTCTGTCTCGAGAGATGGTGGTGCATCACCGTTGGGTTGGGTTGCATTTCCTCGTGTAACTGAGCAGTCCTACCCTTAGTGACAGTCTTTACCACAGCTTTTGCACACGAGTTCTGTGCTTCCCAATGTTTTGGCCTTTCTCCTAGCTCTTCTGTCTGTAGCCTCCTCCATCCTTCGCTCCTCGGCTACTACGACACCCTCTTTAGACAACTGTGTGCCACGTAGATCGGTCTTCTGCTTTGCATTCCCAGTCACTTTGTTTATTCTGGCTGCTTTCATGTCTTTCTGGCAGACATCTTTAAATCAGAGACGTCTTCCTCTTTCCCGATGCCAATTGTCCATATAGGAGGTCCTTGGGGATACGACCCGGGCTCATTCTTTTTACTGTCCTAGCCATCTTAGCGTCTTTCACTGAGGATTGAGAACATGCTTTGGATATTGGCACGCATCAGGACTCTCTATTTGGTACTTTGTCCTGCCATTTAATGCCAAGGATGCCACGCAGGCACCTTAAGTGGAAGCTATTAAGCTTGCGCTCACGTGGTCCATGTCTCGCTCCCGTATAGCAGCGTACTGATGATGCAGGATTGATAGACACACTTTGGTTTTCGTTTCTTCATTAGCTTGATGTTTTGCCAAACCTGTTTATTTAGTTTATCCATTGTGGCAGCTTCTTTGCCAATTCTACTGTTTATTTCGTCCTCTATGATGGAGACCTTGGACCCCAAGTAGGTGAAACTGTCCACAACCTCCAAGTTTTCATTCTTGATATTGATGGTAGGAGGAGAATATGTTTCTTGGGCCATGATGTTTGTCTTTTTCAAGCTGATTTGCAGACCAAATTCTTTGCAGGCGTGGAGAAGCTTGAGACGAGTTGTAAACTAGTTTCTGTGTGTGCTATCAGTGGAGCAATTAGGACTTAATTAAACACCTCTGCTAGCTAAGCTTACTATGGGGTCCATACATGACAATGCCAATGCCCACTGCCATTGGTTTTAATAATTTTAATGTCATTGCTCATTTGTGCAGTTATTGAGCTATACATTTATTGGAAAGATTAATTGTGGAAATGTGTCACATATAGATTGTATTGACCCATGTTGGCACTTGACACACATTCTATTGTTTAAGATCTGTCTAAAATAAAAATAAAAATTTAAATGCTTTATTGCATTTTTCTATGTCACAAAATTGCTATCATCAAGTGTTGCTGAAAAGTTTGAAAATAATTTTTTGAAGTAGAAGTTTTTTTGTATTGAGGTTTTTTTTTAAATTTTGATTCCAGGAATTTTTTTGTAGTTACACAATGACGGTTTCCTGTTACATTTTTCTATTACACCTTAAATGTAACATAACTAATGTAAACTTAGCAATGCTCTATATTTCTATCATGTTTAAGGAAGTGGGATAATTATACTAAAATACAGAAGGAGTTACAGTAATATTTATTTTTGCATTGCCTTTTTAACCTAATTAATTTCTGTATTGTATGCCTCTGTTCTCAAAACTCCTGATAAGATGAAGTTTGAGCTGTAATTTTTT
This sequence comes from Ampullaceana balthica, assembly GCA_944989445.1. NCBI lineage: Eukaryota > Metazoa > Mollusca > Gastropoda > Lymnaeidae > Ampullaceana > Ampullaceana balthica. The sequence continues at coordinate 216,690 of CALYLW010000821.1, forward strand.
TTATTGGATAATGTAATTGTTGTCCAATTTAAAAGGCAAGCATACACATTCCATAGAAGTTAAAATAACCCCATATTCTGAGAATCCAGGATGTTTGGAGTTATGTAGAATTACAATGGAGGAACCAATCCCCAGAAAAGCAGCCATTTTTAAATTTTAATTTTGTTGTTTTTTTTCACAATGAAGGCAAAACTCAGGCTTCTGCTTTATTTATCTCTGTATCAAGGTATGTGCTGCTTTATTTTGCAGCCTGATCCTGGATTGAACATGGAGGACTTAGATAAACTGTCACCAAGTGTGCTTCTTTTACCCATTTCTTTGCCTCTCCATTTATACTTACCACTGTTACTTCGTTACTTAAAAATTGAATAGGCATATACATATTGAATAAATTGTAATGCATGTGTACTAACTAAGCATTTTCTGGCCAAATGCTTTAATTTAACAATATGTGTACAAAGCTTCTGATAAAATAATTTTCTGATTTTAATTAGCTTTTTATTAAAACATTTTTTTAAATAAATGTCTTTTTTATGACAATATGAATTTTTTCTAAAGGAAGGAGACTGGAAAAATGCCCTGGCTAAGGCTATGGAAGAATTGGATGGAAAGCTGGATAGAAGAGAACTAAACAATCTGAGGGATTGGCTTGAGCAGCAACTGAAAGCACTAAACAACAAGATTAAATCTATGGGTCCTGGTTGGCAGCTGGATGATGAAGCAGCTGGCATGAAGAAGTTTGTTTTTTTTCATTAATCTTAGCTTAGCTTAGCTTATCTATACAGACGCTCCTTCTATGCAGAAGATAGTTGCGTCCACAGACCATGACAGATGATCTGTTGGCAAGTGATGCAGCATTCACAAGCCACGGCTTAGTGGGTTCCACGCATTACCCAGCCGCCTAACTACATGTAGTGTTAGGTACCCATTAGGAGCGGGGTGACTCAGGGACGCCCTAGGACCCGGGAACAAACCCTTGCCTTCACACGGATTCGAACCCGTGACCATCGGTACGACAGTCCAGTGCGCTGCCACTCGACCACCATTGTTTTTTTTGTTTGTTTTACTGTTATCACTTTATTGTTCTTACTTTACTGTTACGCTAGTGGTGCGTGGATTTACAATGTGTTTAAGTACTATAAATGGCAATAGATTATATAACATGTGTTTATATACTGAGATTTGTTATTTTATTTCAGACAACTTATTCAACGTTTCCATTGCCTGTCATGTGATAAGCCAATAGATGTCATGCCTCATGGGTATGCTATTACAAATATTTTATGAAATGATAAGTTTATTCAGCCATTTTAAGGCATCATTAATTTTTTATATCATTTTGAAACTTTCAACAAAAAAAAGTTTGATTGTATGTTGTTAATTTATATTTTCACCATTTAATATAAATTTCCACTTTATCAGTAAATGAAAAAGTTAATATATTCTGTTTCTAGACCTATTCCATCAATCCCAGCCAATTATGGCCTACCCCGGACAAAGTCACCAAGACCTTATACAGTTTTTGAGTTGGATCAGATTAGGCAACATGCCAGGAGGTAAAAAGAATTACAATTCTAATCTATATAGGAATTAAGAATTGATTTTAAGGCTATTACTGAGTGGTAATAAAAATGTGACAGGATTTTTTAAAAATTTCATCCAGATTAATTAATAATGAATATCAACTTTTCTCTAATGAATTTTTACAAATGATTTCTAATTGCAATTACAAATTTTAAAAATTTATGTTTGGATTAAAATTTTGATTAAATTTCAGTGATTATCAATGTATCTGTACTAGTAACTTAATAACTACATATTGTTTTGATTTTACTCTCCTTGCTCTAATTTAAGTAAAAAATTGTGTATGTTAATTGTCAGATGCTTTATTTGCTGTTTTCCTATGAAGTAATAGAGATTTATGCTGTTGGTATATAATCTCATGGCTATGAGTTTAATTATCCTGTGTCTTATTGACTAGCCTAAACAAAAAGTATTTAAGGCAAAAAAATGTTAGGTAACTGGGTAGGGGCTAAGTCAAGAAGATGCAGGCAGTGAAGATCATTTAATCTTTTTTACTATTATTAAAATTATTTTTTTAGTCTTGCTGTCTCTCAAGAAGGATTAGATTACTATGCTACAATCAGACAGTGTGGTGGAAGTCACACTTTAACTCAGCCACACAAGAGAACTACAAGACTCAACAACCTGGGGTTAGTGCTAATAAGCTTAACATCTCAGGGAAACAAAATGTATGTGCATTTCAAGCATGTGCATTTTTAAAAAAATTGGCTACAAGGCCAAGTTCAATTTTTTTTCAAACTTAGATTTGATCTTGTTGCAAAAATTTGAGTGTAAACTTTTTGTAAAATGCTCAGCAGATGGGGGGCTGAGGTGGGAAGGGCACAGGGGCTACCCAAGGAATCAAGGGTGAATTAGTTTATCAGAAAAGACTTGTTTAGAAATAAATCATGAAATGAACCTAGAAAAATTATTAGGACTTTTTACTTATATGATTATCAGCATTGTAAAAGAATTAACACGAAGGAAATAAGTAATAATGTATGTCATAACACTTGTCTTTAAAAAATTGAAATCATCATGTTAACAGCTGAAATCTCACCAGTTATAAAAGTTCATGAGGCAATCATCTCTTTTATTATCATTTATAATAATTTGTGTAATTAATTTACAATAAAGAGGTAAATTAAAAAATTATTTGAACACTCATAATTCATGTTAAGAAACTTAATTTTAATACAGAGTTTACATAAATCATTAATTTTTTAAAAATTTGTTTACAGACAACTCTTCAGGGATGATGAGACAATAATTCCCCTTTACAAGTTAGTTAATTTTTAAAAGCTATTAATTTATTAGATGTATTTTTATCTTCTGTTATTACAGTAAAAATTGTCCCCTTATACTTTTAAATAAGTAAAAAAAATAAATGACCTGGTGAGATCTATGCTTTCTTTTTTGTAGTGTTTGATCAAATTTATAAGAGAAATTAGCTTTTACCTAAACTTTTTTCATTCTTCTATAAAGAGAACTTAAATAATAAATAATTAAGGCTAAAGATATATTTGTTATAGCCACACCTTTATTTTTTCAATCACTGTATTTCATTGTTAAGATATTGCTGCTAACTCATCACAAGAATCTTTTTGAATAAAGCAATATATAAGCAATGAAAATTGCTCTATTTATTTAAAAATTCATAAAATTTCATCTCTCTGCCAAAGAATTAAAAGCCCTATAACAGTGATGGCGAACCTTTTTGGGGCCGCGTGGCATAGGTTCGCCATCGCTGCCCTATTATAAATGTAACTTCAAGAATTATTTTAAAATTATTTTATTTTAAAAAAAAATGTTTATGTTTGGACTTAAATACAACTACCATCAGATTTGAAGGCAATAATTTTGACCAATGGCCATTGGTGTAAGAAAGAGAATTTAAACAAAAAATTTACTAAAGGATTTAGACAGAAACATATAAAAGTTGATGTGTTGACATCTTTTTTTTAGCTTTATAAGAAGAAAGCAGATGGGATCAAGTGTAGCCCAAGTAGAGCAGGATCTGATTGTAAATTCAAGTCAAAGATAACGTTTTTTAGTTTTTTAAAGCAAATAAAATAATTTTACAATATTTTATTCATGAAATCCTATTGTCATCAGAGATTAGAGCAATGATTATGAATGTGAAATTTCCACTCTCTAGCGAACCAGGGAGGTGTTTTAATTTAGTTCAGAAGCACATTTATGTCAGTGAGTTCAATAAAGGTGTGGATATTTTAAGCTACATATTTAAACACTTTGATGCGTCATCTCTCTCCAGGGAGGAGATGGATGTTCAAGGAGCAGATGGACATGTCTACAAAGGAAGGATTGGTTCCATATTTCCAAGTTCTTTGTCTGGACAACCTAACCAGCCTTCTTACATTGAGGTACAGAAGGGAAGGCGTGTTTGGATTTAGGAGATGTCTTTGGGGCGGGGGAGAGGTCTCAACTGGGATAAATACATTAGCAGAAACTTAAGTTGTAGCTCACATAAAATTTAGAAAAATCCAACTGCTCAAACAGAAGACATGTCAAAATTACATACATAGATTTGAACACATTTACTTTTTCAACAGGCAATTGTTTCAAGAAAAAATTTCAAACTCACTAGTTAAAACCCAGATATTAGATTGGAAGTGATGTAACAATTCAAACCTGGCTGTGTAACATTGAAAAGGAATTGGGAAAACCATAGCAGAGCTAGGGAGGGGGAGATAGAAAGGGACAGGGAGGAGGCTGGTCTGTCATATGTAAAGTATTCCAGTCATATTAGAACATTTAATTACTCATTTTTGTTTTGGCCTTTTACCTTTTCTTGCTCTTAGGTTTGGGGAAGAGAGATGTGCATCTCTTGTGATGGTTGCAAAAAAGATGTTTATTACTTATCATACACTTCTTTCACAAATCCATTCAAAATAAATATTTTGAAAGGGCAGGGGGTGTTAGAGAAGCTACCTTGTACATATGCATAGGTGAGGTGTCCGTAGATGGCCCCATGTAAAACTCCTTAATTAATTTATTTTTTCTTTATTTTGTTCAGCAGCCTCCTTCCCAACCTTCAAATTCTATTCCTTCTGAGCGAAAGTCTCGACCAAGGTCAGCACGTGTAACTCCTACCCACTCTGCTCACTCACATCGGCCTCTGTCATCTCGGTCAGGGCTCAGAGCTAACAAAGTACCTGGTAGTGAAATTAACGAGAGTGTCATAGCGCCAGAAAATTCTTTGGTGAGATTTCTTTTCATATCATTTTAAGTAGAAAAAACTTTTTAAAAATTAGTTTTTTAAATAGATTCATACGTAATTTATATCTTATATGATTATACACATATATAACAGACACATTTTTGTTAATTTATAGGATGGGAGAAGAAATTCACTTCAGCCTGAAGAGAACAGTGATGAAACAGAAACAAAATGAATGAATGAACTTGACCCAACGTGGCTGAATTTTCCAATGTGATATTTGAGGAGAAACTAATTTAAAAAACAAAATGGTCAAAACAATTGTTGTATAAATGTTTATATTCTGTTACTGTATCTGTATATATTCAATTGTAAACATGCCCTTAAACATCATTAATCAAAATAAATTATGTGGTAGAAACAAAGGCAAAAACAAATTTTGGCCTTTATTTACATACACAGTATGTTTTTATAGATGAAAAAGTGCTGGTACTGTCATATCAATTGGGCTGTTTGTGGTCGGAAGGGAAGGAGGAGAAAGAAATCTAGTGAATTTATTTTTGAATCACTCAAATTTAATCAAATTATTTAGCTGCATTGATGATCCCCCGCATAGCGGCGATCCTAACCATTGAGACTCGTATGCTTTGCCGGGGTGGCGCCGAAGTGGTAGCGGGTCGTAGTAAGGCAATTCCACCCCTCCTTGTGAGGCCAACTTAGTGGGAGGCATCCTCGACTTTCTGTCTTAGATGCCCAGGTGGCCGCTTCAGAAGCGACCGCTCCGGGGGGGTTTTCCCATCTGTCAACGTCCTTTTCTGGGGGAGGGGGCCAGATAGCTGGGAGGGTCTTCCAGGAAGACCCATGAAGAGCACTAGGCTCGGGGCTTCTGATTTTCTTCCACGTGTAGGATTAACAGCTGCTAAGTAGAAATTTTGTTAATACTTAACATTTTAGTGTTTTCACATCCTTTTTTTTGGTTGTTAAATAAGTTTTTTGTCTCAGATACTTTGCAACTAATATGAAATGGAAACTAAATTTGAAAAGCCATATTAGATGGTATCTGACTTTTTCTGCTGATTGGAAGAGATTAAAGATGTTAATGCATTCATCCTGACCTTTGGGAGATCTTTTTTTTTATCTTCAAAAAGCCCACATATGCCTTGTCAATAAATTCTAGTTAGGGGAAGGGTATGGATATTTCATCAAGGGGTGAATTATACTTTAAAAATTTAAAACACAATTTTGAATTAGTAAAAAAGTTTAAGATTGAATAAAGGTTCTGTAGACAGTACAACCATGCTCCACCTAAAAATGGATGTTAACAGTGGTTACTTTGATTGCATTTTTAAAAAAAAGATCAAATGCTCTTTTTGATTAAATCATACGCATAAACTTTTTATCTTGGTATAATGTATAATTTTAGAAACTTATCAGGTTTTAAAGTGGTAAATAAGTTGATTCAACTTATGTTTAGCCCAGGGCTTACTAAAGGGAAATGTTTTACCCAGGGCTTACGAAAGGGAAATGTTTTGCCCAGGACTTACTAAAGGGAAATGTTTTGCCCAGGGCTTACTAAAGGGAAACGTTTTGCCTAGGGCTTGTTGCTGAGCTTCTCGTCCACGAGGAGCAGCCGTCAATCATCATTGACATTTGCGATCCTTCCATTTGCCACCTACGAGAGCCTCCAGGCATCCCTATCCTGGGCCAGCATCTTCCAGTTATGGCCAATTTTCTTGATGTCTGCCTAAAAATCTCAGTGCCAAGTGTTTCTTTGATGACATCTTTTCCGCTTACCCTGAGGGATCCAGTCAAGGGCTTGCCTTGTATTGGAGGCAGGTTTTCTTAGCCTTTAGCTAATGCATTGTCATTGCTTCGAGAGAATCTCTTGATTTATAGGTTTTTGCCTTGGTTTTAGTCCGCTGCCACAATTCCAGGTTGCTGATTTTGTGCGGCCAGTATTTGATGTTTAATATTTAGTTTTAAATGAAGATTTAAACATTTACGTAATATATTTATGTAAAAGATGGTATTAAAATATTTATTTAGTTCAAGAAAATACAAATATGTTTGGGTGTGTCAAGTGGGGGGGGGATATTACTGCGATTCTTTAAAAAACAACTGTAGGCACATTATTTCACAGATGAAGTTGTCTTTAAAAACAAAAATCTTTTAAATTAAAAATGGTATTAATCCTCATATCATCCGCCACATTGTATTTAATTCATGCTAAAAATGTGATCATTCTGTGATTCTTGTTAGATGTATAACAAAAACATTTTTGGACCTAATACTAATATTAATATTATCTATAGTTGTTGCTTTTTAGTGTATCTGTAATCATGTTAATGGTCATATTTTGATATTAATTTCTCATTTCTCAAATGGTTTTTAACAAAGTTAACTATATAACGTAACTCATTTATTATTAAGTGTTGAAAAAGTACTCTTTCCTTGTAATTAATAATGCTTCTATTTTTACATAATATGTTTGCTGTATAATAATAGGGAACGCTATTGTGCAAATGTATTTTTTAAATACATGCCCAAATTGTATAACCTCTGTGTTGTACAAAAATTGTGTTGTGGATTTGGCTTTAAAGAGTCAGTCAGCCTTATTTTATTTGTTGTTAGTGCCTGGTTATATTCTGCTGATATTTACTTGCATTCAGGAGGTTCCAATACACTTTTCTTGGACCTTAACATTTTTATTATATATATTCATATTTCTAAGGTGCCTTTTACTTTTCATTTCATTTTTCATCTTAATCAAATTCCTATTATTACAGCATATTTAAAAAATGTTTCTCAGATTATTGTTGGTAACCAGCACGGTTGGCAAGCCTTACATTGTGTATTTGCACAATAAGAATTTTTATCATTCTGTTAATTGTGAGCTTGATAATTGAAATGAAATTAGTGTAAACACTAGCTCATGTCTTTGAGATTAGCAAAAACCATTGAGTTCATATTTAAAGCATTGGGACAACTTAAAATATTTTCAGTTTTTAGTAATAACTAAATCATTTTAATCATGTGCATATTTTCAACTGCCAAGAAGCAAAACCCATTGTTATGCACTTCCATATACTTTACCCATGAGCTTTTATCTTATCTATTACAGACGCTCCTTCCTTACAGAATATTATTGCTTTTCTCTTAAGCTGTAATATATATGAGCAATGCACTTTTTATATTTCAATATGAGTTTGAGCAATGCACTTTTTATATTTCAATATGAGTAATACACTTTTAATTATCTTATAAAAGACATTTTTCTCTGTGGTTTCAGATGATAAAACTTCTATAGCAATGAAATTTTAATGCAATATCATGGCCTTTATGTATTGTCTTGATTATATTATTTCAACTTTATCAATCCACATATATAAACTTTTCTATTAATTTCTCTTACAGCTTCAGTGCCACCCTGCACAAAGTCTTATGTTTACTTTGTACACAATGCACTGGTTTCATACAATTACCTAAGTCTGCCTTCAAAAATTTATTTATGTGGTTTATTGAATTTTTAAGTCCAATATCATTAACATTTTATTGTTTTGGAGTACCGGTATTTGTTATTCCAATTTATTATTTATTGTTTACAAGTTAATTTTAATTAGGTGAACCACAGAAATGTGATAGATAATTATTTATTAAATCAATACATATTACTATTATTACTTAGCTTAAAAATTAGCTTAACCCTGTTAAACATTCTTCTTCTGAATTCATCCTTTGGAGAACAGCTGTCACTCATCATCCAGGTCTGTGGTCCTTTTAAGGACGTGGACCATCTGCCAGGGTCCTCCAGGCATCTGATTTCCAAGAATTGGCAAGTTTCTTAATATGTGCCTCAAGGTGTTGGAGTCAAGTTGCTCTCCTTTCCATTTCTTCTGTAGGTTCCAGTTAATAACTTGCTTAGTTGTGCTCTAAACAGGATTTTAAAGTTGATGGCCGATCCATCATTGTCGTCTCTGTAGGATCACTTGTTCTACCAGCTTCTCCCTTGTGTGATGACGTTTTTCAGGCTTATGAATCTGTCAGGGCAATGTATTTTAAGAATCTTTTGTAGGCAATATATTATTTAAAAACTTGATTCTTTTCATGTTTACAGTTGTGATTCTCCATCAAACAAATACCCTACCCTAAAGATATGGTTAAAGAACCTAAGAAATTCATGTTTTGTCAGTTCACTTGATGTTCTTGTATTAAATTTTAAAAACAAGTTTGCAAAATGTAAATAATCACGATTTTTTTCTTCTATTTTCTCAGACGAGGGAAAAATAATCACATAAAAAGTTATGATATCAGGTCAACAAAAGCTGTGATATAAATATTGTATGTGCTCATTATTTACATTCCAACCTAAATTTTGAAAACATTCTTAAATAATATTGTTTCAGAACTAAGTATTTTTATAACCTTACACTCTAGACTCTAGAGTATTTCTCTGGTCATTTTTTTGTACTTACAGTATTGTTTAATTGAAATGGCTAATTGAAGTGATACAAAAGATTCCACTTAAGAGTAATTAAAACCACCTGTAGGTTTATTTACAGTATTTTACAAATGTCATCTATTACTTAATATCTTTAACTGACTAATTGTAAATGTTCCTGATGCCTCTTTGTTTTTTAAAATAACTAATATGAATATGGGATTAATGTAGTATGTACACTGGGGTTTATAACATTTTTTATTTTTAGTGTCTACGCCAATTTTAGGTTAGGTTACAAATATGTTTTTGCATGTATATGACAGAGTTCATACAAATTTTAGTATGAAGATTCTTTATTTATATTGTACCAACTCTTTAACATGTATAATTAGTAGAAAGGCTTGGAAAAAATTTGTTCTTTTTTCAAAATTTAAACGAACTTTTCATGGAAAATAAAAAAGAATCATAGAATTACAATTTACAATCCCTAACAATTGTTTAAACTAAAAGCTGTCAGCATAGAATTGTTTAAAATGTGTCATTTTTCTTACAAATTTAACTCAGCATTTACTGTCAGACCTAAATATATCTCCTTGCTAATTTCTAATATCATAATTCTTTATTTAGTTACAATCACATATTGGACCTTGTTGATAGGGGTACTCTAACAAAATTCTCAGTGAAAAGGGAAATTATTTAAAAAATAAATATGGAACTGTTAATTGATGAATAATTTCTTTTGTTATTAAATTTTAAGGACCTTTTTGAATCAGGAAAACAAAATGTTGACATGCCACCATTTATTACAGAAATTAAACTCATATATAAAAATTTCAAAAACAGCTTTTTTCATATAAAATTATTTGATCTTATGAGCTATTTAACATATTTCAAACCATGCAATGTCATTAACATTCCCCAATCAATGATCAATAACCACTCTCTTCATTCCATGTGACATTTGCAACTTACTTCTATATTCCCTTCATGAACACTACTTATCAACACCCACAGTGCCACACAGAAGAAAAAACAACACATTTTTGTATCAAATAAGTCAAGATTTTTTCACCCTCTTCCACAAATATCTTTTTTAGGACTTTTTTCTTTTATCACAGGAATTCTTCTTCTCTTGCTTCGTTCTCAATTTGAGTTTTGCGTGCCGACGAGTTTTGCACCAATTGGCCAGTGGTCTCCGACTTCAGCCTGCTGTTTTTTCTGGATGTGCTTCCATAGCCTTTGGTCAGCCAAGACCATGTGCAAGGCAGCAGTTGATTTTGGCAAGTGATGCAGCATTCACGTGCCACGGCTATAAGGGTTCCACGCATTACCCAGCCGTCTTTTATTTCCCTAACTATGTGTTAGGTACCCACTCCAAGCTGGGTGGACTCGGGGACGCCCTAGGCCCCAGGAACAAATCATTGGCTTCCCATGGATTCGAACCCGTGACCATCGATACGCCAGGACAAATGTCATGAATCCCCATTTTATTACACACTTTTATTTAAGTCACACTGTTTGTATGTTGTATCCATCCTTCCTTCAAATCTTGTAACGTAAAATTAAACCACTTCTGATGGTCCTAGAGATCTCAAAATTTTACCACATATAGATCGTGGATGACAATGCATTGTATCAAAATTTCAGATCGATCGAATGTACTGTAATTAAATTAATGCACTTTTAGTTTTTGTCTATATAAAATATTATCACTCGCGTCAATGAACCATGCATAAATTCGCCCTAGAGGGATACAATTAATCTCAATGTGTTCACGTCAGATGTGGGTGGTAAAGAGTTTTTCTTATAAATTTAAAAAGTACTATCAACATCAAGTCTTGCTGGCCGAAATATAAGCGTGATCGATTGCCGATTGTACGAGGTTCAATTTTCAGTTAGGGGAAATGTTTTATTTTTGTAGTATATATAAATTTGTAATGAATATCTTTCTTTTTACCACTATCACATTTAAGTTATTGACAAAGAAGTTTAACTAACTAAATTGAATTGATAAGGTCGAAAAATCAATTTTAAAAAATGTTGATACTAAAAAGTAGAAAATAAAATAATGTAAAAAAATCTTTTTAAAAAAAGGACACGCTTTTATTTACATATAGAAAGTGCACTAAAAAGAAGAAAATAAAATTTTTCTATGAAAACAGGTGAAATCGGTGAACCTATCTACTGCACATAAAAGCGTGGGGAGCTCATCACAACTCTCTATCGTGTACAAGGCTGCGAAACATAAAAACACATTTGTATGAATATTAATAAACAGTAAAAGTTTCTCAACTTTGATCATATAAATGCTAATATCACATTAATTAGAAATATTTATCTATATGCAAAAGAGTAGTTGCAATGAGAAATGATTTGCGATGGGCCCCCCACGCTATATATATATATTATATATATATATATATATATATATATATATATATATATATATATATATATATATATATATATATATATATATATATATATATATATATATATATATATATATAATATATATATAATATATATATATAATTATATATAATATATATATAATATATATATAATATATATATAATATATATATATATATATATATATATATATATATATATATATATATATATATATATATATATATATATATATATATATATATATATATATATATATATATATATTAGGGCTGCGGAAATTAACGTTTAATTTCTCGATTAATCTTTACAATTTTAACGATTAAATTTTTTTAACGATTAATCAACCCACCACTTATAAATGTACTACAAGTCAAAAAGTAAAATATTTTGGCCGATAAATGTAAAATAATTTTCGGGCGATTACACGAAAAATTTTGGTTTTGAACTATTGACTGACGTGAATGTTCAAAATGTTGTTAAAGGTTATTGTGTCCATTGAGACAAATCTTTTGCCTACCATGCAATATTCCCGATAAGTCTAAGCTTCGTTGGTCCGTGTGCAAATTAAAAAAACAACAACTCGTGTACAAAGTTGCACAACGTCCATTTTTTGTGCAATGTTTTTCAATATTTGCTGCGCAGTGATTCTAAACTCCTGCGTCCGTCGGTCAAATATCTGCGCGCTGCACGATATTTGACCGACGGACGCAGGAGTTTAGAATTAAGGGAACATTGCTACCATGGCTCTAACACTTCGCTTACATCTGCAAACCAAACATCCACTACACTATCAGAAATTTCAGCTGAGACAATCTAAAGCTATGTGAACGATTGTTGAGCTCGGCTGGTTATATTGTCGATAAGACCCGCTCATCACTTGAACCAAATAATGTCAATACACTTATCTGTTTGCCTTGTTGGTTAAACGATGTCATATAAAGAAGACATTCCAATTTTATTACGATTTTCGACAAGTACGTTTAATAATGTTAATTATGACGCCATAAATGTCAATTTTTGGCTTTAATCGAAATCAACTATTAATTTATCGTTAATTTTTCAAAAACGTTAACGATTAAATTTAAATTGATTGTTAAAAGCCCTAATATATATGTGTATGTTACGGCCAAAGCCCGAAGTCCTTACAACTAACAATTGTAATTCGGGCTTTTGGCCGGCCAATTCGCGAAGTGGCTGGGTATCCTTGGCCAAAGCCCGAAGTGGTAAGGAATAATGCCCGGTTAGCGGCACATCAATCGCTTCTGGTGTGTTGGCATGTACGGGTAGGAAAAGGGTGCCACGCTGTGACGATATTATTGCGTTAGTCTTTCCTTTTCGGAGAAGGTCCAGACATTGTGACTAGTTCTTATTTTTCTGACACACATGTTTCAGTCAGGGCCGGTTAGGGAATTGGAGGCCCTAGGCGAAGTGAATTTGGTGGCCCTAAATGTAATAGAAAAATAAATAATAATTATGGAAAGATTCTTGTGGGAGGCCCCCACTAATGATGAGACTAATCGGAGTCCCTAGGCGGCTGCCTAGTTTGCTTATGCTTAAAGCCGCGCCTATTTCAGTGTGAGTCCTGTAGTACTGTAGTACTGTATTACTCGTATTTATAACGTCCCAATCAACGTTTCCAGTTGAAAAGATAAGTCATAGGGCACGTATTACATGTGTCGCGGGGTGTAATAAGGGGCCGTCCATAAATGACGTCACGCACCTAGGGGGGAGGGGGTCACACTTTTGTAACGATGCGTGACGAGGGGGAGGGAGGGGGGTTGAAGAAATGTGACGTCACATCAAAAGGGTAACTTTAAATTAAACTTCCACTGAAATATTTGGTCGCTTACAATTTATTTAATGACTTTTTTTTCCTTTTTGTTTTAAAATCAGTGCTTCTCAATGTGCCGGTCGGTAGGCCATCAGACGCTGGTTGGCGTAAGCTATCAAGACACGAAAATTAAATTAATTATAATCCTTAAGTTTGAGAATCCACAAGATAACATATGAAATTGTTACACTGCGTCGTTTGATGTTGACATCAAAGCATTTGTGATGTAACCGCAGCTCCGTTTGGTTCTCTCATGAGTCGAACTTTTTTTCCCGTTACCCCAAAATATACAAGTTTATGTGTGCGTTACCCCCCCCCAACCCCCAGACTCTAGGTCCTGCTCACATGACTCGGGGATTTGGGGGAGCGTCGTTAGCCCCCCCTTCCGAAAATGCTACTGGTGAGTTTTACAAGCATGACAAGTGTCTAAAAATGATCTGAATAGGATTATGTGTAGATATTTTAAGTCAAAACGACACGGAATATCCTTTTTCTTTAAAAGGGGAAGGGGGGCATCTATTTGATAGAATTAAAAACGTTTTAAGTTTGATATAATTGTTCGATTGGTTTTTGGTCAAACGCCCCTAGCCATTCTAGTCTTCTAGATCAGTGCTTCTCAAAGTGGTGGTCCGCGGACCGGTGCCGGTCCGCAGATGTTCTCAAAAAAAGGACAGAAAAAATTGTCAGTGCAGGGCAAAATAGTGCACTGATCCCTGGTGCAATGGAAAAAATTCCTGCCGGTCCGCCATACTAAAAAGTTTGAGAAGCACTGTTCTAGATATAATGGTAAATGAGCCCATTTAAAATTAGTCAAGTATTCATTAACTTTATTGAATGCATTAAATTCTTGACATCGCAATTCGAGAGGAGCACAAAACAACTTTTCTTCTTAGCTCAGTTTTTAAGGCATTAATTTTAAATATCACAGAAAGGATACGTGATACAGACAAGTCATGTGGATTAAGATTATTGTCACTCGTGTCAATATAAATGAAAGTATGGTAGATTTAGGTGTCTTCGTATAGTACGTAGCTAAGAAATCTACATAGTTGTCAAATTTTTAAAAAAATGCATTTTCTGGAAGGAACCGGGTCAATAATGGGCATATGTTCCAAGCGTACACGTTCACATGACGTATTTTAATATATCTAGTGGATTGTAGTGGATGTTATATGTCCCAAATGAGTCTGCATTACCCCCAAGAATTCCCTTTTTTGACCCCAGATGAGGTTATTTACCTCTGTTCGCCGACCTCTTTCTTACTGGATGCCCGCCAGTCAATTGAGGGATTTTTAAAAAATACATTTTAAAAATGTTATTTTTAATACCGGTATTTTTTTTTGTAAACAAAGACGTTAACCGTGATTATTAATAGTCAATGTTTAATTTGTATGCATTAAAATAAAATATAATCTAAGGATGTTTGAACACAGTTCGTTTTCTGAAGGCCGGTTAAATGTTTTTTTTTAAAAATGCTTCACGCGGGTTACGATATTACAATGTAGATCTTCACTAAATAAATAATAAATACTTAAATGACAATAAAAGTGAATTGAAACATGCTTATTTTCAAATAGAAAATAAAGTGTTTTTTTCCGGTGTTTATTATTTTTTTTGGGGGGGTCAAAGATTTGTGACGTATTTTTAGAGGTGGGGGTCTAAGTTTTTGTGACGGCGCTCAAACGCGACAAACATTTACAGACTGAATCTGTCTTAACTCAATTTTGCTTCATAACACTGTGTCACCGATCGCTGGATCGAGCTCAGCGTGACACGTAAAATGTAAACAAAAGCACGCCGGTACTTCAATGGGTCGCGTCAACGCGTCAACTCAAACTCTCACGTGTGAAAAAAACAATAACAAACCGTGAATTTGAATTACATACGTTATATAAGGATAAACTAAAAATGCATTAATTTAATTACGGTACGTTCGATCGATCTGAAATTTTGATACGATGCATTGTTAGGTGAGACGGGTCCCTGTGCCAAATTTCAGCTCGAGTGCATCACGGGAAGTGGGTCATTTTTTACTTTTGTTTTTCCGCCCGACCGACGTACGAAGAGAGAGAGATGACGACAGACAAGATTTCGAAGTTAATATAAGGGATTTAATAAAACAAACCTGTAAAAACAAAGTTTTTGACTATAAATCCCTTATATATGAGAGATAACTAAAAGTATTTACAAATATATTTACAGACTGAATCTGTCTTGACTCAACTTTGCTTCATAACCCTGAGTCTGGTCACCGATCGCTTGACCGAGCTCAGCGTGACACGTAAAATGTAAACAAAAGCACGCCGGTACTTCGATGGGTCGCGTCAACTCGTCAACTCAAACTCTC
This sequence comes from Ampullaceana balthica, assembly GCA_944989445.1. Lineage (NCBI taxonomy): Eukaryota > Metazoa > Mollusca > Gastropoda > Lymnaeidae > Ampullaceana > Ampullaceana balthica. Next base: position 232,467 of record CALYLW010000821.1, read on the forward strand.
ACGTGGGAAAAAAACAATAACAAACAGAATTTGAATTACATACCTTATATCAGAATAAACTAAAAATGCATTAATTTAATTACGGTACGTTCGATCGATCTGAAATTTTGATACGATGCATTGTTAGGTGAGACGGGTCCGTGTGCCAAATTTCAGCTCGATCGGATCACGGGAAGTGGGTCATTTTTTACTTTTGTTTTTCCGCCCACCCAGCCCAAGACGAGAGAGAGAGAGAGAGATGACGACAGAGACGGCGGTGAAGTTAATATAACGGATTTAAAAAGCCATGTGGTCAGATAAAGGTACGCACATTCTCTCTGCCCACTCCCTTTATTTACCTTGCCCATAAGTGTTGTCAACACACGCGGTCAGTGGTCGTCACTTAGTCTAGCCCTCGTAACATGTCATTATGTAACATGTGCCAGCCAACGAACAGTCCCTGGTTTCGCTACCATTTGTAATTAACAATCAATTTTAAGTATGAAATCTTACTTGTCAACCTTCAATCTGCTCATGACTTCTTTCTTCGGGCTTTGGCCGGCTAACATTGGCCACTCCGCGAATTGGCCGGCCATTTCGCGAAGTGGCCGATTTCGGGCTTTGGCCGTAAGATATATATATATATATACTAGGGGCAAGTACCCGGCTTTTCCAGGGTTTAACAACAACAGCACAACAACAAACAAAACAAAAACAACAACACAACAAAAACAACAACACAACAACAACAACAAAAACACAAAACAACAACAAACAACAACAACAACAACACACAACAACACACAACAACAACAGCACAACATGAAGGACATTGTCGTCGCAGGGCAAGGGATGTGGACAACAACAGCAAAAACACAACACAACAAAAACAACAACAACTGCAACACAACACAACAGCAACAACACAACAACAAAGCAACAACAACAAAACAATTATTTTATGGCGATAGTCGCCTTCTTGTTAATCTCGACACCAACATGTTTATTATTTTGCGTCATTATTTTACGTCTTAATTTTTCAATAATTTTTATTTTATATAGCTCATATAAGCAACAACTACATTTTGGGCCCCCGGCCCCCAGTATCTTATATATATGGAACGAAACCTGTTTAATAACCTTTGCGGTATAATTTTGTGTACGTGTACAAATTTCACGTTATTTGGTTGTCTGGATCTTGAGTTATTAGGGAACAGACAGACAGACAGACAGACAACAAATGCGTCTTATATGTATACTAGGGGCAAGTACCCGGCTTTTCCCGGGTTTAACAACAACAGCAACAACAACAAAAACAACAACTACAACAACAACAATAAAAAAGCAACAACAACATAAAAAAACAACAACAACAACAGCAACAACGACAAAAACAACAAAAGAAACAGCATTATCAACAAAACAAAACAACAACTACAACAACAAAAGCAACAACAACAAAGCAACAACAACAAAACAACAACTACAACAGCAACAACAACAAAGCAACAACAACATGAAGGACATTGTCGTCGCAGGGCAAGGGATGTGGACAACAACAACAACAGCAAAAACAACACAAAAGCAACAACAGCAACAACAACAGCAACAACAACAAAAACAACAACAGCAACAACAACAAAAACAACAACAAAAACATCAACAACAAAACAACAACAAAACAAAACTACAACAACAACACAACAACAACAGCAACAACAACAAAACAACAACACAACAACAAAAGCAACAACAACAAAGCAACAACAACAAAAAAATTATTTTATGGCGATAATCGCCTTCTTGTTAATCTCGACACCAAAATGTTTATTAATTTGCGTCATTATTTTACGTCTTAATTTTCAATAATTTTTATTTTATATAGCTCATATAGGGAAAAACTACATTTTGGGCCCCCGGGCCCCAGTATCTTATATATATGGAACGAAACCTGTTTAATAACCTTTCCGGTATAATTTTGTGTACGTGTACCAAATTTCACGTTATTTGGTTGTCTGGATCTTGAGTTATTAGGGAACAGACAGACAGACAGACAACAAATGCGTCTTATATATATAGAGATATATATAGATATATATATATATACATAAACGGGTAACTACACTTTCCATAAAATCAAACACGTATGCAGTTCAAATGGTTACTTAAAGAGACCAGAATTCGCTGTTAGGCCGACATTCTAAATTTTTATTTGAGGAGATAAGGTAATCATCCCAATTTTTACTCTACGCACCAGACCCAATGATTTCAATTTACCGGAGAGTTCTGTAGTACGTTCATGTTGTTCAGTCAATCAATGAACTCCCTGATCTTGTTCAGCTGACCAATGACGGCTCATCCATGGCAGCTGGTCATTTCTGGAACAAGGAGCCCCCACCACGCCAATCTAAGTCTATACTCAGTGGCGTTATTACCTACATATTTTTTGTTGTTTGCAAACTGGCAGACATCCGGGAAAGATTCACTCCATTTGGTAAACCCAACGACATTAATCCTCTCGACGCCGCCTACGGAGGCCAGAATCCCTGTGATAAAAGCGTCTTCAACTGGAATGTAAGGGAAATGGGGGGCAATTGAGATTATTTTCTCTACAGCATCATTTGACATCACATAGGCGTTTCCGGCAGTGTAAATGGGATATTTTGCAATAGGCAATGTCCGATTGTCTACCGCCCACTTTCCTTCTCTCACCACCCACGAGTTGGGGTAAATTTGGCCGTAAATGGAGTTTGGCTTCCCATAATGTTTTAAAAGCGTAATCACCAGTGGAATGTTGACAAATACATCGGGGTCTACTTTTAGAATGAATTTAATGCCGCGACATTTCTTTGTTAACCAATCAAGAGCTAAAATAATTTTGCGTGTCAAATTTCTGTAGGAATCTATGACATCAAACTGAATAATGTCATCAAATGTCTTAATTTCTTGTGCCAATGTCCCATTAGTGTATTGGTAATATATCTGTGTATTATTACTCAAAAAATCATTTTTCTCTTTTGTGTTAATGGCAGTTCTTCTCTTTTTAAATATTCCATTCGTAACGTCGTCCACCTTTTTTAAATCAGATGCTACATTTTCCAATGAAATCTTGGTTCCAGCTGAAGTTCCCAGAATAAAGTAAAGTTTGACTTTGTAGGTTACAATAAGTGGGGGCCAGGGCTTGCCACGGGCGACTGATCCCCACGTTTCTCTTATCGCTGCCCTCTCACGTACAGCGACGGGGTGGGTCGGCACCAAGACGGTGAGAAGCGTGGGACTCCCACATGAAATAGGTTGATGAAGAACACTGTTGTTATACAGCTCGAACTTGTGTTTACTGGGAATGAAGTAGAGGTCATCCATAAGTACGGGCGACGGGCTCATGGCTTTAATTGACAGTTTATCAACAGCGCTCAAGAGCTCTTCCTCCACTGACAAGTGCGTTCTATGACGACTCATCAGAGTCTCTATTTTTGGAAATGATGTTTGACTTCGATGTTTGGGATCAAATATGTCAATGCCTCGGCTTGGAAGAATGGCCCAGTAGGTTCCAAATAGACATATCAGTGTGAAAAATGCACAGAGGAATATTAATACTTTCCTAAGAGGAAAAAAAAACACAAAAAATGAAAATTATAGACTAAGAAAATAGCAATAATACTAATAATAGTAACTAACATAATTTATCTCTTTCCGTTGACTAACCCACCACCCCCCCACCCCCCAAAAGAGTTAATTTTAGATTGATGTATGTAACCTATTCAAACCTACAACATGATACAAATATATGAAACGGAACTTTAGTTTTTAGTGCACAAGGGTTGGAATTATGTAATAAAGTCGACAAAAAAAACTTTCTTAGGTCATATGTATTGCTTAAATAAAGAACCGGTGTCACAGAATACACACGTGATAAGACATTGAGTACAGTGCACACACGACGAACCGATGTTTGATAGACTCCTAGAGTTCACAAAATAGTTCACATATAAAATATTAACCCGTTTCAGTGCAAATCCATTTTTCAAATTTTAATTTTTTAATATATATTTTAGTTTTAACTTCAACATAAAACTTACCTTGTCAGTTTGAAGGAAATGTACGCCCAGTAAATTTGGAAATAATTCACCATTTTGTGATCAAAATGTATGACTCTCAACGAAGAAATATTGGTTAACTTATATTCATGTGAAACTGTATAGCTTGATTAAGGCAAAGACTTGCAATATACTCAAATATATTCATTCAATATTACAATTTATTATTTCTAAACATCAAAGATTTGCTCTGAAATTCAGAACTACCTATTATTTAAAAAAAAACCACCATAATTTAAGTTCTGAACACACATAACACACAAAGACACGTTGCTTGTTCGTGATGAGTAAACCCATTTCCCTAGCGGCATGTTTTCAGTTCAGGCCAGATCGCTGGGAATGAGGTCAAGACAAGAATATTTATGTTCTCACCAGGTGTGAGCAGCACTCTGATTTGGTGTAAGCCAGGCTCTGGACTATGAGCACAATTTAAAGCCCACCCCAATGCGTAGCTAAGGTGGTGGTGGGGGGCGAAGACAGGACAGTTATGTAAGTAACGGTACATTGAGCACCCCCACCTGCAGAAAAGTATGGAACCTTGGCATACTCTGGACGTAATTATTGGTATGGTTCAGGAAGAGTTGTTGTTCAAAGCTCGAAAAGACAGGTCGGACATTTCAAACATATAAACGCAATTTCCAAGGGAAATTGCGTTAAAAATTGCTGTCTAGTCGCATTTAATCAACGATTATCCATATATAGAGAGAACAAAATAAACGTTATTTATTCTTAAAATCTTTTAATTTTAGTTAGTAATTAGTTTTTACTACTTCCACTTGAGGTGTATGCGTCGCATCCTTGGCATTATATAGCAGGAAAATGTGCCAAATAGTGAGGTCCAGATGCGTGCCAATGTTCTCAATCCTTAGTGAAAGACGCCAAAGATGGCTAGGACAGTAAAAAGAATTAGCCCGGGTCGTATCCCCAAGGAAATCCTATATGGAGAACTGGCATCGGGAAAGAGGAAGGCAGGTCTCCCACGTCTCCGATTTAAAGATGTCTGCCAGAAAGACACGAAAGCACCCAGAATAAGCACAACTGACTGGGAATGTAAAGCAGAAGACCGATCTACGTGGCGCACAGTTGACAAAGAGGGTGTCATAGTAGCCGAGAAGCGAAGGACGGAGGAGGCTGCAGACAGAAGAGCTGGGAGAAAGCCCAAAACACCGAGAATCACTGAACTCGTGTGCAAAATCTGTGGAAACGACTCACTCAAGGAAAGAACTGCTCCGCCACACGAGAAAATGCAACCCAATCCAACGGTGATGCACTATCGTCTCTCGAGAGGGAAGGATGCCGATTATATGTATTTATGTAAAATGTATGATGTCATAAGTAACACTTATTGTGACTTATTAAACGTTCTTGTTGAAAATCTAAATAACACTGGAATGTCTCCTTTATGTCATATTTTAACCAACTACGCAAAAAGACAAGTGTGTTTACATTATTTGGTTCAAGAGACGAGCGGGTCTAATTGACAATATAACCAGCCGATCTGAACTATCATTCACATGGAACTGAGGTAACTGGTATGCACAAAACGGTATTGGCAAGGAATGACATTATGGGATATCGGTGTTCATTAAGTTTCCACCATTGTAGAGGGTTCATGGATTCAGGAACTTTCATCTCCATTTTGTAACGTAATAATTAATCAGAAGAGCTGTCGTCATTTTCTGTCAGACTCCATTACTGCCATTTGCTTAATACGCTTTTCATTTGGTTTGATAAGTAGGCGAAGTGTTAGAACCATGGTAGGCAAACGATTTCTCACAATGGATAGAATAAACTTTATCAATATTTTGAACATTCCCGTCAGTCAATAGTTTAAAACCAAAATGTTCGTGTAATCGTCAGGAAATTTGTTATTATTTAACGGCCTCTATTTTTTAAATAATTTTTTAAAATAACTTTTTGACTTCCAATAATTTGTAAGTGAATGGTCGATTTGTCGTTAAAAAATAATTTAATCGTTAAATTTTTTTCGATTAATCGAGAAATTAATTTATAATTTCCGCAGCCCTAATATATATATATTTGCTTCCATGACTTTTGTTTAGTAAGTTTATTTTATAGAAAGCATGAGCATTCTCATTCTTATTGCATTCTTCTTATTCCCTTCAAGTAATAATAATTTTAATTAAAAAACGAAATTATTCTAAAAAGTGGCACTTCCTTGAAAACAATAATGGCGGCCCCAACCAACGCAGACGAAGTATGTAGATATGCATACGAAGGAAATTTATCATTATTGAGATCAAAACTTGATGAAAACATTGAATTTGCATCAAAAAAGGATACGGTATGTTTTAAAGGTGGAAAAAATAATAAAATCGCCTGATTTACCCATAAGCATACATGTTTTTAGGTTAACTAACGGTACTAAGTTTTTTTTAGATCATTTTTTGGTAAATTCGCATTTACGTGGCCAAGATGGCGGCAAGATGTTGCTAAGGGGTGTGACCCCGGAAAGTAGTGCTATGCAAGGAACAAAGATGGCGGGCGGATCGATAGTCCAAACCGGGGAAAATGCTGAAAATGAAATGGGCCGGGCAATGGAACATAATCACGAAAAATACACTTTTATCACTAAATTTATACTTAATTCTCGTGTTATATTCTTCCGAAATATCACTAGTAAAACACTAAAATCAGCTTCCGTTTAGCAAATCACTAATAAATTTCCAACGCCAGCGCGATGCTTGTCCTACGGTGGCAAAGCGTAAAAGAGAGAGCCTTCAAATTCGCGGGCTTATTGCATCACTAATCACTTGGTATGTCCGCAGTTTCGTATTTGATGGTGTTTATCTAATAAGTATAAGGGGATGCGTTCCCCCTCCCCTTAGACCCCTCCCCCATTCATTTTATTTTGGGGAGGGAGATCCCTCCCCAAACCCCACCCCGCTTTTATTTTACTTTTTATTCGTATCTAATAATTTTCTCCTTAGACCCCTACCCCGGTTTTTAAAACAGGAAAACAAACATATTCAAGGGAAGCAAGCGAGTAAATACACAAAGGGCAAGGGGAGGTAATCCATGAAAAACGAAATTGTAACTTGTGTATAGCAACGGTAGCGTCAAAGTGACGTCAATTCGCCCGGAAATGACTCGCCGCCATCTTGGCCACGTAAATACGATTCAGCCCATTTTTTAAGTTCAATTATCGGCTGATTCAGACTTGTTCGACCATGTCGTCCCATCGACTCTACCGGTTGCTGGCCGAGAGTTGCTTCCCTTGAATAATGTTTGTCTTCCTGTTTTAAAAACCGGGGGTGGGGTCCAAGGCTAAGGGGAGGGGGAACGCCTCCCCTTAAAAATTATTAGATACGAATCAAAATTAAAATAAAAGCGGAGTGGAGTTTGGGGAGGGATCTCCCTCCCCAAAATATAAAAAGGCTGATTCATACTTGTCAGACCGTGACGTCACAGCGACGCTACCTGTTGCTGGCCGAGAGTTGCTGCCCTTGAAAAATGTTTGTTTTTCGATTGCCTCCCCTTGTAAAGTATCTTGTCCGTTGGTCTTCATACGCGTCACTTATTAGTTTCGAATAAAATTTAATGATTAGACTAGTGCAAGACCGGCATTAAACAAGTCGGCAAGGGCCGCAGGCCTGAGCGCAGGGGCTAAAATGAAGCAATCCGGCGCATAATCTAGTTTTTATTTCAATGGTAATGATTCAGCAATAGAATTATTTATAAAATTAGTGATAAAATTATTAGATAAGAATCATCGAATACGAAACTGCGGACATACTGATTGATGCAATATGATTCAAATCAATAAGCCCGCGAATTTGAAGCTCTCTCTTTTTCGCTTGCCAGCGTAGCGCAAGCATCGCTTTGGAAATTTATTAGTGATTTGCTAAATGGAAGCTGATTTTTAGTGTTTTACTAGTGATAGTTCGGAAGAATATAACTCGAGAATTTTTTATAAAATTAGTGATAAAAGTGTATTTTTCGTGATTGTCTTCCATTGCCCCGGCCGATTTCAATTTCAGCATTTTCCCTCGGTTGGGACAATCGATCCGCCCACCATCTTTGTCCTTTGCATAGCATCAAAGGTGGCGGCTGGAAATGACCTCATTTTGGCCCGGTCGGAATAGTTCGAATTGACCGCATCGAGGACTTCCACCATTGAAAGGGGTGGTGTCACTTCGATATAAAGAAGTGCACCTCGTTAAACATAACTAATGGCGGCCACGTCCTAGCTACACGAGAATTGGCTTAATATTATATACATCGATAGATTGTGCAAATATATTTTTAATATGAAAGACATATTCTTTAAATTTCTTCAAACATTTTGGGGGCAAACGTGGCCTATATTAACCTTAAGATTACAAAATACTGGTAGAAAGTTCCTATTTATTAATAGTTTTACACCCTCCTCGGAAAAATTAAAAACTTGGATCACTGGCGCCAAATTTCTTTTCTGATACAAAAAATGTAATAGTCTCCCCTGACATACCGAAGTACCTACTCATAGTAACTCTTAAGTGTGTCTAAAAGATAATAACAAATAAACTGAAACTTGTCTTTTAATAGTTAAAATAGCCTTATGATTTTTGTGTTCTCATTATGATTATGATTGTGGCTTACCGTGACAAGATGGTTATATAATTAATAATAGTAGGCATTTCAATACTCGTTCGCGCATCATTCTGCGCATGTCATTAATTTACGGAAAAACTTTTTCAGAACATTTTGATTAGCTCTACGGTGACCCCCCGAATTACGCGTTTTACGTCACAGTAATAGAAAAACAAATGAATTTTGTCGAGTACGTCTAATAATAGTCTTCCAGTGACGCTTTCACTTTTAAACCAACGAGGTGTTCGCTGGAGAATTTACTGTGTCTCTTCCAACGTCGGTAAGTTACTAATGTACATGTATTTAGTATTCTATATTTAATTAAAATGCAATACTCGGACTAAAAATTACATAGTTACCATAACGTTTAATGCCCCAAAGCGCGGTAATGCGCACCTTCGCTCTACTACCAAAGCCCGGTAAAGCGCGCCTAGCTAGTGCTCTCTTTAGAAATGAAATCACAGAAAGCAAAAACTCTTCAGTGCTTGAAAGAAGCTTTATTCGACTTCCGGAAAGGTCAATGCATGCTTTCGCTTGTTTCGCAAAGTTTTGTGTTGGTTTTTACAGTTTTTTCTGAAAGAGTGATTTGACGAAACTTTTCGGCCATGGTGGCGAGTGATAGTTCCGACAGTGATAGTGAGTTTAGTAATGTTGTCAATCATTTAGTTGCTGAAAGAGAACAAGGTCTTGGCGTAGACAATCAGAGTGATATTTCAGGCTCATCATTGCACACCAGTGATTTGGGTGATTTTAGCGATCATGAAAGTGTACATTCCGACGATGCAGAGTGCACCGATGTTGTTGATAACTACGAAAGAGGTGCATTTGAGAGTGAAGTAGGGCCAACTGAACCATTGCCATTTGATGCTAATCCTTTGGATTACTTTTTGCTTTTATTTCCTGACGATTTGTTTGTGAAAATCAAAACAGAAACTTATGCTCACCAAAATGGAGCTACAACTTTCACAAGTGTAGCTGAAATCTAAGCATACCTGGGAATACTGTTCCTAATGGGCGTCATCCAGTTACCCAGCTATGAACATTATTGGAGTAAAAACCCTGTTCTAAGGCAACAACACATTGCAAATGTAATGACCAGAAATAGATACAGTGTTATTACCAAATATATTCATCTAAATGATTCCACTACAAATCCACCACATACTGAACCAGGCCATGATAAGTTGCACAAAGTGCATCCAGTTCTTGACAATGCTAAGAAGATGTTTACTAGACATTATAGACCACACACAAACTTGTCTATGGATGAAGCAATGGTAAAATTTACAGGTCGCTTGTTTTTTTGTGTGCAATATATTCCTTCCAAGCCTTGCAAGTGGGGCATAAAGGCTTGGATGACGTTCAGCAAACTCAGGCTGAATGATGACAAGACTGAAGCACTTCTATTTTGCAACAATAAATCACGCAGTACTTTGTCTCTTCCGAAGTCAATTCAGGTAGCCAGTTCGGATATTCTGTTCACAACATCGACTAGGAATCTTGGCTACATTATTTCTGACAACATGTCTATTAACAACTTTATCAATCACATCTGTCGCTCTGCCTACACTGCCATTCGTCAGATCAGCTCAATCCGTCATTACTTAACAGTTAGTGCAACAAAAACTCTAGTCTGTGCTCTTGTACTAGCTCGTATGGATTACTGCAATTCTCTTCTGTCAGGTGCGCCTAAACAATGCATTGAAAAACTACAGAAAGTTCAAAATTCAGCTGCCAGACTGGTGCTCAAGGCAAAAAAACATGACCATGTTACTCCACTTCTTCACTCACTTCATTGGCTGCCTATACAAGCCCGTATTGATTACAAACTGGCCGTTCTCTGTCACAACTTCTTTTCGGACTCATGCCCATCGTATCTTACTGAACTTTTGTCGGTCTACTCACCCACTCGCCAGCTACGATCTTCTGCGGACACACGCATTCTCTCTGTTCCTACGACACGCACCAAAACATTTGGTGAAAGGTCGTTCTCTTTTTGTGCAGCCAAAAAATGGAATTCTCTACCATTACACATACGTAGTATTCAAACAACCAAGTCCTTCAAGACTGCACTTAAGACACACCTTTTCAACATTTATTTTCAAAATTAATGAAACAACATTTCTTGTAAATGATTAACGTAGCTTATGTATAATGTACTGTAATTTTTGTGTTTTTTATGATATGAAAGTTAATTTAATATTTATAGGTATGTTATTTCTGTCATGTAAAGCGCTGTGAGCCCAGTTCCTTACTGGGATACAGCGCTATATAAATAATCAATTTATTATTATTATTATTTATTTACACAGGAAAGAGTCTCACCTGTGAGAACAATGTTCCACTCGGTACTAGATTTGTGTGTGAGCTGGTAAGACCTTTGTATTAAACGTTTCATCATGTTTACTTTGACATTTTTTTCACTTCTGTTGACCTCCTTGAAACACTGCTAAGGAAAGAGACATACTGGTGCGGCACTGTAAGGCACAATAGCAGAGGATTACCTGTTGCCATCAAAACCTTCAAACTGAAGAACAATGGGAATATGAAGAAAATGCAGAAAGGAAAGCTTCTAGCTGTGACTTGGTGTGAAAAGAAGAGACAGGTTATTGTGTTGTCAACAGCCAATGATGTTGGGAATTTTGAGCGTGTTCGGCGCGGCAAGCATGGACAGCCTGACACCATCTATCTCAAGCCCAAAGCCATCCAAGATTACACTAACAACTACAATGCAGTTGACAAGAATGACCAGCTGCGCTCCTATTAGTAAATGTATAACATATAAACAGGGTATTAGTTAGCCTGACAAGACGTAACACAACAGCGAACGTTTCGACAAAGAGCCTTCCTCAACGAACAAATAGTACACAAATAAAACAAAAGATTTAAAAAACTTAGCTGCATGAAATCCAATTACAGTAAAAACCGGTTAAGTCGACGGCGTTGGGGTATGAAAAATGGCATCGAGATAACCGATGGTCGAGTTGAAACGAAAACCAATATGGCGGCAAAATATCAACATGCGCTTGAAATTTCTTTATATACGTGTTGTGCGTTAATTAGTGATTAATCAGAATCGTATCGGAATATACGAAATATCAATATAATGTTAAATTATGTGATATATTATATTATGCGAAATGGAACGTCCTTGCGAGTATGATTTATTAAATGGATTAGTGACTCGGCTCTGACTGAGGCTCTAGTTCTAGTTCATTTGCTCGTTCGTCCTTGAACTTTATTATTTCATGCTATTTACTACTAATACTAATGATGTAATTATAATTAAAGTAATAATCTTATTTTAAGTTTATTACTAATAAATACCAAGGCATTTATTTGTATAAGGACCAAGGAAAACAATCAATATTAAAATAAATATATTTGTTAATAATTGACTACTATTACGCTAGGACTAATGTTTACCGTAGTTACGACTATCGAACGGCCGCTTACACTCATCTTTAAAAATGTTTAGGCTTATTTATTTAAGTTTTAAGTCTTCGGAATTTAAATAATTTATTCAGCTGCAAAACTAAGTGTAAAGAAATATTTTTTTGCACAACAATTGCACCTAGAATATTGTTTTTAGTGAGATCAGAGTATCAAAATACACTGTTGTAATGGATCTTTCAGAAATGTTTGACCTGAATCTAAAAATAGCCCAATGACAGAATGAGTTATGACGTTTTCCGGTCTTAGAAATGACAAAGTCTATATGACTCATGACAAAGCGAACTCTTCTCTATAAAAAACGTACACAAATAAATTAGGAGCTCCTTTTGAACTTTTGAACCTTCAACTTTGACACATTTTAATTCATTCTAACCAATAGTTAAATGGCTTTTGCACACGACCACTTCTTATGAATGAAACAATGAGAACAAAGCAGTAGTAATTGAGTCAAAATGAGGTTGAAGGATGAATGGTTGCCAATGACAACAAGTCTGCACACTGTACATTTTGTTATTCCATACGATCCCCTCAGCTTACAATGGACTTAGAGTGGGGGTGGGTAAACTGTCTGTTTTTTTTGCCGTTATTTGTTTGATGAAGCTATCGGCATGCTATAAAAATGTACATACATGTTTGTTAACAACAAAAGGTATATGTGCACCAACTAATGGCAGAAATTTACAAATTTAAAATAAAAACCAACGCCGATTATCGATTCAAACTTTTATTATATTCTCCAACATTGCAAACACAAAATTCGCGAGTCATTTCACTCTGACACAGCTCTGAAAAGTATCTGAACGCAAGCGGGCTGTGACGTCACCACCACACCTCGCAAGGCTGAAACTTTTACGTGGCCTTGTTGGTTATAAAATAACTAAGAAGAACAAAAGCTGGTGATTGGCATAGTACCAGAAGCAACACAGGCCTGAACGCAAGCGGGCTGTGACGTCACCAGCACACCATGCAAGGCTGAAATTGGACGTGGCCTTGTTGGCTATAAAATAACTAAGAATTTCAAAAGTTGGTGATTGCCATAGTACCAGAAGCAACACAGCGCTGAGAGCTAAATGCAAGCGGGCTGTGACGTCACCAGCAGAACCTGGTGAGGCAGAAAATTGGTCCCTTCCCTTGGTTATAAAAAAATCATAGCTAACATTTTCAAAAGCTGGCGATTGGTCATGGGGATCGAGATAACCAACGTTAAGTGGCAAATTTGACCCTTTTTTGTGCTCGCGTTATGAGGTTTCGGCGACTTAAAAAAATCGAATTAAACGACGAGAAAATGCTAAGACAAAGAGAGAATTTGGCGGTTCCAATAAAAAAAGTCGACTTAACTCTCAAATGTTCTTGAGTTTTCCCCCTTTTTTCCACCTGATTTATGTAGTTACAGGAAATAATTTTTTTTTAATGAATAAAACCACAAATAATGGCATGTTATGCATTTTTGTGTACACAATTGACTTATCTATCTATTGATAGCAATTTAACTCTATTGTGGTAATGTAGCTTGAAAATTAATTTTTTTAATGAATTTTTTTCATTTAAATTTTGTACAGAAAATCACAACATGTCACAAACTGTATGAAGGAAAAAAATAAGTGGTTGTAGCAAGCATAAAATCTTTATTATAGCCATCAACAGTGTCCATTTCTACATGGCATATCAAAAATTCAAAGCATTTTGCTCATATTTAAAAAAATTTAGACTATTTTTAAATGAGTATCCTTAAATTCATAAAATAGAGCTATTTTTTCCTTTATTACAAAGATTATAAATTTTAACATGGAATAATTCTATAATTAAGCCTTTATTGTTAAAACATAACAAAATATTATTTTTATAATCATTATTAGCCTAAAAAATCATTTTTCATTTGATAAAAAATGCTGAAAACGATTAATTATGATATAAAATAAGACAATTTATCTGCAAATGATAACAAGAACAAATTTAATTTAAAAACACACTTTAGTGAACATTTCTTTCTTAGTTCATATTCTTAAAGAAAGTTAATAATAGTAATATATTTAGTTCTTATTTTGTAAAATTTCCTTGGCTTATGAGTGGTATACGGTAACGGGCGGTCAGCTGAATATATTTGTCTAATCATATCTTTCTTCTTTCTTACCGGTATCATTCTTTCCTCAGTTGAAATGTTGGGTCTAGAAAGTTATAGTTTCATTCACTTTCTTCTAGAACCATTGTAACATATATATCACTTCCCTGATTTTTTTGTTTACCTCAATATTCCTTTTTGAACATTTCAGAAATATAAAATTTAAAGTCTAAAACTTGAACCGTCTTGCACATAATCCTTAGAATAATAATAGTTCATTCCATTATCTAATTGCACAAGTCCCATGTTCCTTAGCATATCCATAGTCCATGATAAGATGAAATGAGTTTCTGAACATTGTTGACTTAGGGAGGTGCATGGTAGCAACAATTATATAGGCATAGCTTCGAAGAGTCTCTAGCATTAAGTTTGCGAATTCCGAATAGCAACTTGAAAAATGAAAGAGAAGTCTATATTTCTTCCCCTATCTCTGACTGATGGTTGATTCAGCAAAAGGGACACCATAAGTTGACTCAGGGACATGGGCAATGGGTGGTTGTTTAGACCTGTAATCAGGAAAATGCTTGGGGTGGTCTAAGGTCCCAATCTACAGAGTCATAACTGTAACTGTGAAATAGAAATATTAGGGAAAACATTAGAAATAGGCTTGTAAGAAGCAATGATAAAATTTAACATAATTAATTAAAATACACTATTCAATTCTAAAGAAAATCTAGAATGATTATAAGCTTATTATCAAGCAAAATTTGAAATAAATTGTAAAATACTGATGCAACCTTACAGTGTAACCAGGGTAAACAAAGTCAAATGTAATTTATTATGGACTTGGGGAAAAAATAATAATAAAATACATACTTGATACAAAATAAAAATAAAGACAAATATACGTGCTAAAATGAATTTCCTTGATTTATAGATGTCTCATTGCTACTTAATATATCAATAGATTTAGTAAAATCAATTTTATTTGTAAAAAAATTGGCGATGTGGGAGAACTTTGTAACAAAGGAAAAATACATACCTTCGATAATGAACTTGTCCATCGATGAAAATAAATAAATTCTCCGTAATAATACTTTGTTTTTATTCCTTTCAATAGAAATAACTTGTCAGCTAGGAATATAAGCGATTTCTTCGCTAAATGATGAATCTTTCGCTATAATTTTAAAAAATTGCGGCCGACTTGTCTCAGTAAAATTAACAAGAATTTCACAATGGCGAACGAAAAAAGCGTTCCGGTAAATCAAAAACACGAGGGTCGGGCAAAATGTTTTTAAAATTTAAATTAAAAATGAATTTCTGAAATCATATTTTTTCCTAATTTTATTCAATTATTTAGGGATAAATTTTAAAAATAACATTACAATGTAAAAAGATGGAAAAAAAAATTAAAATTTAAACTATCGACCAGCTCTGGTCGAAAAGTCAATGTTACGTCCTTTGGGAGTTAATAGGGTGCGCGAGTTAACCGAGCTCGAGTTAAGTGGGTTCGACTGTAGTCCAGTAGAGATATAGTAAGGAGAGAAAAGTAGAAGCTTATATAGGAAAGGAGTGGGTGGGTGTGGCCAATCAATCAGGTTGTCACTGCAAACACCACATTCATCCCATGTGGTGTTAGGGTCCCATACTCTTGGATCAGTCTATTCTCCAGACTAACCCTGCCGGGTGTGTTTGTACAAGAAACAATGGCGGTGACAGACATGTCATCGACGCCCATGTGGTCACGTCCATTGAAGTGTCTGGAGACAGGACGCTGTTTGTCTTGTTTAACGCACGTACATGCTCAGCGATACGGCAAGAGAGTAACCTCCCCGTCTCACCTATGTACTTCAAAGAACAGCGCTTACAAACAATGGTGTAGACCACATTGCGGCTGGTACAAAGAAAGCCATTCCTATTCCAGTGGCGTAGCTAGACCTTTTGCCGCCCTGGGCGGTCTCCAATTTGCCGCCCTTTATAAGTAGGCAGTACCATGGTTTTTATAAAGTAATCAACATAAATAAATAATTGTAATTGAAACAAAGTAAAGGTGGCGAAAAATTTTACCATTGGATGCCATATTTAAGTAAGCAGCATTAAAGGAGGCCAAATAAGATGTTATACCTATAAATACATATTTTATAAAAATACAAGATACTTTTTTTAAAGGTTACTGAGGTTGCAGGTTCCCCAATGAGACAAACATATTCCAAATTTACACCAAAAAATTATGAATTAATTATTTTTTTATAAACAAATTGTGTACATTAGTATGTAAACATATTATTTATAAATTTATTTTCCTAACTTTCATAGTAGAAAAATCGTGTATTATGCTGTCAAAATTTAAATAATTTGTTCTATGGACAATATTGCAAGATTTTTTAGTCTTAATTTATACACTCATTGTGGAACGAAGATAATTTTTTTATCAACTTCAGTTTGGAGAAGCTCCATTCACAACTAGCAACACTGATAACAATAATTTTTATAAAATTCTTAGCAAGATTACAATGTTGGTTACAGAAGTTTCCAATCTATACTATTGAATAAATTTTAATAAATCAAGGGGGCCTTTTCCTCCATTTTTCCAATGCAATGTCTCTTTTTGTAGTGTAGGTACAGCCATAAAACCTGGATCATTTTTCTTTCAATATGGAACTGTCAATGTCAATAAAATCATTTATTTGACATTCAATTTCTTCATTTAGTAAGTTATATGGGATTATACACAAATATTTTCTTACAAGGTCATGCAACTGATCAAAGCGTTCTTTTAATCCCTTTATAATTCGATCCATGGATTAAAACATTTCTCGTTGTACTTCATGTTCTAAAGATAGGACAACTAATTGTGAATTTTCCTCACTCATGTGTTTTTCCCCTTCTAACTCATGTGTTTTTCCCCTTCAGTCGATGTCTCCATCTCTTCACAAATTCTTTTGGCTGCTATAACAGCTTTTTGTATTAGCACATCTCTTTGTTCCATGAAATGGGTTTGCAAAGAATTTAGTTTTATATGGCATTGGTGAACATTTACGCCTTTTATTTGAAGGTATTTTGAGCATCCCATTGACGCGTGGAAGAATTTAAAAAATGAAAACAACTTTTCGATAGTTCCAAAAAATGTTAAGGAATCAATAGCAGTACAAGCTGCATGTAAACATGCCAGGTTTAAAGAATGATTTGAGCATGCTACAAACTCTGACGGAAGCATTATCGTAAGCCTTTCCTCTGCAATTTTTTGTATCTAAACATTTTCTAATTTCTTTAAAATCAGATTTGTGATTTCCTCAGCAGTTTTCCTTTATTTTCTACAAAGTAGATAAACGATTCTAAAACTTTAACTTCGCTGACATCAATAACTACGTATCTTTTAAGTTGACTAGTTTAATCTTTGTGGAAAATATCTGGGGTTCTGTCAAATATCATACAAAAGTTTTTAGCTTGCTTTATTTGGTCCATTATTGTTTTTCTCACTGCGCCTCTCAATAGGTCTATGAATTCATTTTGAATTACTTTCGACAAATAGAAGACACTATATTTATTACCCATCTTAATTTTTACTAAATGTTCACATAATACTGGGTCGTACTTACCCAACAAGTCAAAAAGATCTAGAAAATTTCCTCTTATTTTCAATTGAATTGATGTCTTCCTCATGAATACTTTCACGATGACCCCTTAACGCCAAATTTTGTTTTGCTAAGAATCTAATTATATTAAGTATTGTGAGAATTTTCTATCATTTTTTTTTCTTTATCAATATTCTGTTGTTGTGGTTGATCAAAAGTTGCGCCTTGTCCAATTCTTCTAATTCCTTCCATTGGGAAAATGATCGAATGTGCAGTAGACTCAACTCGTGTTGACTTATTTTGAGATTAAATATCCACTATTTGTTAAAACCATTTGCCGTGTTAAAATTTGATTGGAAAAGATCATCAAACAGTAAACAGCAAAAACAATATATAATTTTCTTCAATTGTGAATACACCATCCACGATCTTAACAAACTTTCACCATTATGCAAAATTTGGAGAAAAAAACAACAATCGCGATTAATCTTTCTTGTCAAAAATCGTAATAATTTTCAGTAAAATAGCCTAATTCGAACTATCTAATCATTACTTTAATTTTAATAGGATAGGCGTAACATTTTTTAGTGAATAAACTTATTTTAATGAAACACACAAATTTTGTTTGTGCTACTTAAATGAAAAATAATAATAATAATAAAAACAAAAAAAATTAAATTTTAATAAATTACCTTAGAATAATTTTCTGAAAAACTGAAACAGTAATATAAATTACTACTTGCAAGTTAAACACAATATTTGAACCACTATGCCATGTATGTTCTTGTTAGCGTATCATTCTGTGCATGTCAAAAATCCACGCAATAACTGTTGCGGCGATATTAATAGTATATTCGGTCCAGCGTTGATGTGTTCTTTGTGTTGTTTTCTTATAAAAGTGTCATCTGTGATGTATACCGCTTAATTTTCAAAACAAATCGATACAATTTTTTAGCAATTTTAAATTTCTTAACGGTTATGCGTTAGTTATGTAATAAAAAAATGTGAGAATCCGTTAATTAAGACTTGAAAGTACGAATCTTTTATTTTCAACCGGGTTTTCCTCTTTCAAAAGAAAAAGTTGGTTGTCAGAAAGGGCTATACTTTTCAAATGCCCCCAAATGCCGCCCCCAAAATGTGTGCCACCCGGGGCGGACCGCCCCCCCCCCTAGCTACGCCACTGTCCTAATCTTGAATATCCCCTTAGGAAAGGCAATCTGGTCCGTCTGGGTGACAAAGGGACATGTCTTACAGCGAGGGCGGCCGCATGGTTTGGTGCCCAGATGGGAGGACGGAATACAAAGACGGCTACGAACCAATAGGTCTCTCAGATTTTTGTCCCTCCTGAATACAATGAGGGGTGGGGTGGAAAATATGTTGTTATTCTCAGGGTCAGCTAGGAGGATGGTGCGGTTTTTCAAAAATATTTCCTTGGCTCTGATGTTGTGGGGATGGTATGTGAGAACCAACTTGCTCCTCTCACTACTATCATTGATGCATGATACAAAGGCGTCAGCAGGAGTGAAGTTTTTAACTCGCTGAAGCGCAGATTGAAGTATAGCCTCAGGGTAAGACCTTTGTCTAAAAAACTCCACCATTTCCAACGCCTTTTCCAAAAAGTCCTCATTAGATTGACATAGTCTTCGGAGGCGAAGAAGTTGTGAAAGGGGATATAAGGAAATTAGTGTCCTATAGTATTTCAATATTGGCTACCAAGTTGTTTTTCATTAAGCTCTACATGGTGGAAAGAAACTAAATAATCAGGGAATAATTTACAACAGTTCTTGGGTTTCTAACCTATGGCATTGATTATAACTTTGCATATATGTATGAGTGATTTTTTTTCTGCAGTTTCCTGTTTCATTTAAACAAGTCTTAAAACTTTTGCTCAGTCGAGTCATCTTTGTTTTGATAATGAAAGTATATTTTTAAGCTGAGATTTTCAAATTTCTCTCTAGTTACAAGTACATCTATACTAAGTAAGTACCTTTTTTTCATTTTTAACAATCTCCGTATGTCATTTTTAAGTAAAATTACTGATATTTGTAAGCCATGTGCTGCTAGAGAGGAAGCAATTAAAAAATAAAATAATAAAATGGGTCTTGCGTGAAGGATTTGAGATTGTTTATAAAGAGCTCTAATATTAACATAAATGTAAAACTTTCCTGTATTATTTAGAATGGAGAGCATATGTGAGAGGCCTTTGGTCCAGTTGCTCATTAATTATCTTGTTTAAATTAATTTATGAAAATCCTGGGGCTTAAAGCCCCCAACTTGAAAAAAATGTGAAAACCACCAAAAATATTGATAAAACAAAGAAATTTAATGTTTTAAACTATGGTTGTTAACCGGTCCTCAGATCAGGACCGGTTACCCGTAACTTCATTTAGTCGGTATTAGCTTATTACCCGGAGTTAATTTTTTGTTGTGTTACAGCAGACTACCAGAGCCGATAGTACCAGAAGTAACACAGCGCAGCACTATGTCAAAATGTGAGACGGTCAAGGCCGGGAGTGTTACTATTTATATTACAAGAGGTCAAATTTGATTTCGGTTTTATGTCAACGGTTTCCAGCTAAGTACGTGCACGTCAAAGGCATTAGACTTATAATTACCACATTGATATAAAATTTTATGTTTAAAAAATAAAAATTTTGTATTGGAAGAGGAGCACAGCGGATGAGAGCTGAACGCAAGCGGGCGGTGACGTCACGTGACCTTTGATGGAGGCAAAAATTTGATGCATTCTCTTGTTGGTTCTAAAAACATTAAGAAAAAATACGGACCAGACAGTAAAACTGTTGGGTTTTTTTACGGTTAACCGGTCCGCAAAAACAAAGTGACTTGACAACATTTGATAATATGCCGTTATAATACTTTTATTACATAAAAATAAAAAAATTGAATATCATTACTGTTTACTTCTTTGTTCTGGCAAATTAAATTTTTAAAATTATTTTTAATTCACTGTTTTGTCGGCATCACTGAACTCTAGCGTCAGTATATCACATGCACTTTGATGTCAAATCAGACGACGCGGGGCGACAATTTGATCCATTCTCTTGTTGGTTCACATAACATAGTAAAAATACGGACCGATGGTTAACAGGTATTTTTTTTTAACAGTTCACCGGCCCTCAAAAATGAGCTGTCTTCACAACCTTATTTTAAACTAAAAAACAATATTAAGAAATGCTTTAAAATGAAAACAAAATTTAATGACTTATGGAAAAAATTTAAAAAATTTGTTTTTGCATTTTTGATAATAGATCCATGAGTCACAATTTATGGATCATCAACTTAGTCTTGACTGGTTGTGAGGCTTTCCAAGGCAACATCCAACAGTGGTCCCATGAGAAACAGAGCACTAGGCAAAGGGCTAAACTATACAAGAATACTTAACAGAATACGGAAATTATGTGATCACCCTGGTCAGAAATTTATCTGCGATGAAACCGACTTCGTCACTGACAACAAGACACAAAAAGGGTGAAACAAAGCATTTGTTACCATGTTAAATGGATAGAAATCCAAGAAGAGGCTTATATTTAAGACATGGAGTGGACCAATGACAGTTATCAACAGCCACTGTGACAAAATATACCTTCTACAAAATGGGGCTTTTTTGCCTCATTTCCGCTAAGTTTCATCAATGGATATATCTAATTTTTTAGTATATTTTTGCTATTTTGCTTCATAATTATGTTGAATAAAATGTTTTCCTTATAGAAATATGGGTTGCCTATGACTTAAAAGCATTAGTTGTTTGAATGTAATAATATTTATTGATTTCAAAGGGAAAAAAGAAAACAAGTTGCAAACCTGGGGCTTATTACCCCTGTTTACCCTATTATATTCATATATGTATCTATCCTTGTGTGTTTACCGTTTCTGTTATTTAGCCAACAGACAATGTTACACGCTTTTAATATGTTTATAGATACAGGCCTAGGCCTAACCAAATGATTGCTTTCTCGTCCATGCCATAAATGAAATAAACAACTAATGTGGATGTGCTCAAAAATGAGATAATATACAGTTACAATAAAACAGGGGGCTGATTATTATTTGACGGAACATGGCGTTGCCTTGACAGAACATGGTGTATACTTTTACTATGTTTATTGCCAGAGCAGTGACGGCGAAACTATGCAATTCAATGCCACAGACGGCACGCAGAGCCTCATCAGCCGGCACGCGAATAAAATGTTAATTCCTTAATCAAACCACTGTGCTGGCACTTTGTGTTGGTATTTTGCTATATAAAAGTAGGTTTTAATTGTATTTTGGGCACACCCCCAAAAAGGTTTGCCATCACTGGGCTAGAGTGACCTCCCTTTATTGGAAATAAAAAAGGGGGGGGGTCTGTTTTAATTTATTAATGGGCCATTGTGTGAAATAGGGGAAAGTAATATACATCTGGGGTTGGGCTTAGGGGGGGGGGAACCCTCCAAACAATTTTAAAAGTTAAGAAAATTAATGGTGGGGTTTGGGAATGGGTCTCCCATCCCCACATGTTTTGGAAAATGTGTTAATATGGTACATGTACTTATTGTGCGAACTGAAATATGAGTGATGAAATTAGCCCACGAGTTATGAGCCTCAATCTTTTTCTTGATTGTCTCCAGTGTTGAACATTGTAGTAGATGATGATATAATTTAGGTTTACATAATTCTTCCAGGTAGGACTTTCGGTTATCAAAATTCAAAATCTAATGTGATGTTAGAGCACCAGAAACTACTTTTTTCTGGTCTCCATTTTCATCGCATGTCACAGCAAAGATGGGGGCCGCAAAATAATAAATATGGTCTGTTACATCAAAGGATTATTTACCAAATAGGCACACCATGCTGCTTATGAAAAACTTTCCATTCTCAAATTCTGATATTATATTTTTCTGTATATAATTCTGGTTTAGGGTAGCCACCAATGTTCGCTTTAAGCTGAGCGGCCGTGCAGATATCTGACCGACGGCGAGCAGCAGTTTAGAATAACAGCACTGCAATTTTTGTAAAATTGTGAACAAAAAATGAATGCTGTGTAACTTTGCACACGAGTTTTGTTACTTTGCACACAGACCAACGAACCCTAAAGGGAACATTGGTTGCCAAAAGTTGACCTGCATTAAAAAAGTTTGGGGCAGTCAGAAAAGGGTTGAAAACAGCTGAGTTTTTAATATATTATAAAAATATAGGTGTTTTATATCTTATAAATTTGATGTCTTCATGATTTCTACTGGCTCTAAAAAAGCATGTTTATTTTTACTTCAACCAAATGGGGTGGAAAAGAATTTTGTAATTTCTTTTCTCGACCAGCACTAAGTACACCGTAGCCATGTACCTAGCTAAACAATGGGCTTTTGCCTAGGTACACTGCGTCTGCATAAAGTATATTGATGACAATAAAAGATTAATTACTTGTGTTTGCCTTATTTTGAATATAAGCACTTAGAAAGAGATATAAGAGGTGTTGATTTGTAAGTCATCCAAACATCAACTCAAATAAATATATTTTGGCCTGTGTATTATTTCTTTTATGGACAATAAGTTTTCATGCACCTCAGTTGCTAGAATTGTTAGCACCAATCCCACTACTCTGGAATTGCTTGCCAATACTGAAGTTAAAAACTATATTGGTACCTCTAGATATGCAATTAATCCGTTCCTGGGCAGCCTTCATATCCTAGATTTTCCGTATGTCAAAGCAAGTTTTACATTTAAAATGCCTAATCTGTTACAAGCCACGCAAAAATAACACTAAAAATTGAAAATAATATGGAAAGCCAGAGAAAAATAAAATAGGATTCTTCAATCCTTGAAAGTACACATTATAAATTTAATAAATAATAATAAAACAATGAAAACAAAATAAAATAAATTGGATTATAAAATGTACACAAATATGAACCCTTACCTTTTGAGTGAGGCAGTGTTGGATGAGGTGGTAGGGGAGAAGAGCGGATGGCAGAAAACATTTAAGCATTACTCGCGAAACACAATTTTATGCAAACAATACGTTATGTACAAACTTTACATGAATTAATGCTAAATAAACACTTAACTAAACATGCATAACAACCCTTAAACTTATGTAAAAAAATTTTTTTTCCTATTTTAAATTTTTTATAGTTTTTAAAACTTTTGTTTTGCACCTTGTATGTTCTGTTTCGCCTTTCTCTTCGCTTGACTTCCACCAACATCTTCGCTTATTAATTAATGGTCTCTTAGCAAAATGTTGATCCAAGGAAGCTTGTTTTTGCCTGCTCTTTACAATGTTTCTGAAATGAATCAGGCAAATTTCATTGAACTTTGCAACAAGAGCAGAAGTGTTGGTGGTGAGTTGAATGCAGTCACGTGATGCCTGGTGTTGTCAGCTGTGATTTTTTTGTATCTTGGATCAAAATATTTTTCGAGTGGCCTTTCGTATCTTGCATGTTTTTGCAATGTGAAGCATTCATATCTTAATGTACCACTGTATTAAGTTTTTTAAATTCATTCAATGCACAATTTACTGTTTTAAGAAGCAATACTCTAACCATCTTTGAGTCATCTGTGCATTTATAGCCAAATTAACTAACCGTATTTAAGGCACTACATTGTTCGATTTTAATTTATCTAAATTTTATGAAATGAATTTTAAACAATCATTTTTATCTAATTTATTTTAGAGTGGTAGAGTACCATTACATTGGGCAGCCTCTGGTGGACGAACAGAAATTGTTGAATATCTCTTGCAATTGCATGTCCCAGTTGATGACAGAGATGAGGTAAACAAAATGTGTAAAAGAGTACACATTCTTCTCTTAAATTTAATTAATATTCTTTAAAATCCCTTAAATTACAAAATTCTCCTTAAATAAACTTTGATTTTTTTACTGGTGATGCGATAAACATTCATAGTTCACTAATGCTTTTTTCCTCTCTGTTTAGCAAGCTAATCAAGCTTGCAGTGTTTAAACTACAGACTTATGATTTTTAATTTTAAATGTTCTGGAATTTTTCCATCTTCTCCTGGAGTTAGATTTTCATTTTAAAAAAACAGGTTTATTCCAGCAACAAGTTATTATAAAGTGAAATTCCTGAAACCTTTTATAAAAGTTTATATGTTATCAGTTAGCATTTTACAAATTTCAGGGTAGGGGTGGATTTTTTAATTTGTTCAGACTAGTCCATGGCCATGGTGCAGCATTCAGAGTGTTGTGTATACACAAAAAATAACCAAATTATATTTTAAAAGTCAATGTTATTTAAAAAGGTTCATAAATATAATAAAATAAAGTGAGTTGTATAAATAGTGTGTCTGTTTTGTAATTGTTCTGTTCAATCTTGCTTTAACCTTACTGCCCGATATCAACTTGCACCATTTACTTGTACTTGGTATATTTTATTACATTTTCCGAGGGCATAAGGCTATCGAGGCTTAGTACAGTTTTTCACTGTCTTTAGAAAATAGAGATATTTTACGTTACTTTATACATCTTATTTTTTTATAATTAACTGAAGAATTAAAGTGTCTAAATAACACTTAAATTGTTTTCAAATTTATTACATGTATCTTAAATGTATCAAATGTATCAATTATTGTTACTTACTTTAAAACAGATTTTAAAAACTATATTAAAAAAAAACTTTACAATATGTCCAACTATTTTAGTTTTAAGATGTGATATTCATCTATAAATGATATATATAAACTTGCTAAATTGAATCAGTTAACCATATCTGGTTTAAGTAAAGGGGAGACTATTGATTTTTTAAATTGGTGCACTCAAAACATAAAAAGTGATGTGAATTTTGTAAATATTTCTTTTGACTTTTCATTTCACTTAGAGATTTTTATGCTTCATTACATCTTTTTGATTCAAAACAAAGGATGTGTGATTTAACACATGAACTGTCATAAAGGAGAGGATTTTTAATTTAGACCATATATGGGGTATCTTAAGAGAGGCTTTGATCTGATCTGATCAGCATGTTTCCCTAAGAAATCATCCAAAATTGCCAAAATAATCCACTTTTGGACTTTCAGGGGGGCAACCTTGGACGTCAAAAGGACAGTTGCTTTTTTAATGTTTTCATTCATGGCTTTGACATTACCCATGTCTGCAGCTGACTGTATACTGGAGCAGAGGTTAAGCCAGTAGGTATTGACACATTGACGTGCGACTTTTTGGGCATGCAACTTGGCATGCAGCCTGTCGGGTGTAGACTTTTCCTTGTATGCCATAAGAGCTTTCCTTTTAGCTTCAGTGACAGGTTTCATCTCGTCCCAATGTGCATCAAACCAGTCCGTGTTTTTGTGAGATTTTTTGACAAAGGCATTTAATGCTTATGTATAGATCGTGTCTCTGAGATGCGTTCATTTGGAGTCAATTGTGACGTATGGGGACGTCTTTGAGAGACCTTCATGAACTTTTTCTGTGAAAAGCTGCGTTTTCACAGGGTCTTTCGTGCTGAAGTTGTTGATGCGTTACATCCCTTTTTCTTGGTATGGTACACGTTTTTCCTCATTCGTACCTTGCTGGCCACGAGGGAATGATCCATGTTGCAGTCGGCACCATGATAGCTGCGAGTGAGTAGAACACTAGCAAGTTGTGCACGTCGGGTGATGATGAGGTCCAGCTGGTGCCATTGGCGCGATCGAGGGTGTCTCCAAGATACTTGGTGTATATCTTTGCACTTAAAGAAAGTGTTGGTCACACACAAGCATCGTGAGCAGCACAGTTCCAGCAGCCTCTGTCCATTCTCATTTAACTATTCCCTTCCAAAGAGACCAAGACATGTGCGCCAGGCTGCGTTGTCGCTTCCCACTCTAGCATTGAAATCTCTGAGGAGATAAATTGCCTCATCTTCGTGGATGCTGGCTATTGCCTGGTCTAAAGCTCCATATAATTGGTCCTTCTCTTCTGGGTGTTGAACATAGAGTTGGGGCGTACGCACTAAGAATGATTGCTGGGCCCGCAGCTGTTCTGAGTCTTAGAGTGATGATCCTCTCCGTGCCTGATGATGGGTGTTCAATGAATGGTAGGAGGGTGTTCTTAACTGCAAAGCCTACACCATGTTGTTTTGGTTCGTCTGTAGGTCTGCCTTGCCAGAAGAAGGTGTAATTTGTCTCTTTTAATGAGTCACTGTCTGGGAGCCTAGTCTCCTGAAGGCGTGCAATGTCAATCTTCAGTCTGTTAAGCTCTCTATCAATTATACCAGTTTTTCTCGTGTCATTTATAGACTGCAGGTCATTGTGATGCCGAGACACATAGTCCTCACGTTCCAGCTAGCGATATCTTCTTTTTCTTTTTTACCTTTCTTTGGTGCTGGGCTTTTTCAGATCGCTGGAGTGTCCTCTCCAGAGGTGATGCAAGCCTGGGCGGGTATATGGAGAATTAGCTGCTGCCCATACAGCATATCCCCCTCTCCACGTCAATGGTGTAACCAAGGGAACCTTGCGTCGATGCAGCTTGGTGCCATGGGCGTCGCTGGTGCTGCCGGAATGTACATAATTTTTATGTATAGACCGTCTGTAGGTGCTCCAATTCCTGTTTTTCTGTCAGGGTTTACTCCCTTAGCCTTTCCCGAGTAGCGGGTATAGCAGCAAGGCAGCGGAGGACTTTTCAACACTGCCCGCCTCCGAGCCAAAACCAAAGCGAGAGATGTCTTAATTCGCGAGCGACTGTTTACAGACGATGCGGCACTGATATCACACACAGAAGCTCGTTTGCAACAAATCGTGTCAAACTACTCAAACACCTGTAAAGAATTTGGTCTGCAGATCAGCTTGAAAAAGACAAACATCATGGCCCAAGACACATGTTCTCCTCCTAGCATCAATATCGACAATGAAAACTAGGAGATTGTGGACAGCCTCACCTAGTTGGGGTCCAAGGTTTCCAACTCACTGTCCATTGAGGACGAAATAAACAGTAGAATTAGTAAAGCAGCTGCCACAATGGCTAAACTAAATAAACGGGTTTGGCAAAACATCAAGCTAACGGTGAAAACCAAACTGTATATCTATCGAGCCTGCGTCATCAGTACGCTGCTATACGGAAGCGAGACATGGACCACTTATTCATCCCATGAGCGCAAGCTTAATAGCTTCCACTTGAGGTGCCTGCATCGCATCCTTGGCATTAAATGGCAGGACAAAGTGTCGAATAGTGAGGTCCTGATGTGTGCCAATATCCAAAGCATGTTCTCAATCCTTAGTGAAAGACGTCTAAGATGGCTAGGACATGTAAAAAGAATGAGCTCGGGTCGTATCCCCAAGGACCTCCTATATGGAGAACTGGCATCAGGAAAAAGGAAGACAGATCGCCCACATCGATTTAAATATGTCTGCCAGAGAGACATGAATGCAGCCAGAATAAACACAAGTGACTGGGAATGCAAAGCAGAAGACAGATCTACGTGGTGCACAGTTGTCAAAGAAGGCGTCATAGTACCCGAGGAACGAAGGATGGAGGAGGCTACAGACAGAAGAGTTAGGAGAAAGGACAAAACATTGAGAAGCTCAGAACTCGTGTGTAAAAGCTGTGGTAAAGACTAACACTCAAGGATAGGACTGCTCAGCCACACAAGGAAATGCAACCCAACCCAACAGTGATGCACCATCGTCTCTCGAGACGGAAGGATGCTGATGAATCCAAAAAATTATGCATTAAGTGTGAAATAAACTGCTGCTTTGGTAATTTTATGCCACCGAAAAGTTAGCTAATTTTAAATTTAAAAAATCTGTCAAGTGCACACCCACAGTATAAAAGAGATCTTCCAGGAAATGTTTTAACCTTGAATAAACTTTTTCAGGTAGGGAGTGTGAAAGATTAGATGCATAGTAGGATCAATTGTCAATCCCTGGTTTGCTGCAGCTATTGGTGTTATTATCCTGTAATTTTATTGTAACACTGAGCAAACCAGTTATCGATCGTTTATAAATCCACAATCCTATTAAGTCTTCGCTTTTTTTTTAAAGGAGCCGCTGAATTCTCTCTTTTTATTAACATTTTCTGATTTTCTATGTCCATTCTCTAATATCCCTGAACCTTAATAAGCCATTAAGGGGTCAGAATTTTAACATCAATTATCTCAGCATCATCGGTTGGAGGCAATGTGTTTACCTCTCTTGTGCCATGCCCATCAACTCAGCCAATGAAAGCAAAACAAATTTTAAATCATGAGCCAAACTAAAGAGTAAAAAGTGATGATAAGTTGTTTTTTTTTAAAATGTTATATATATTTTTCATTTGTCAACTTGCCAGAATTATGTTTAATTGAAATTTATTGGTTGTTTAAAGATTTGAGTGATTTCACATGGACAAACTAAAAAAGAACTCCAGATAATATGCTAAAACGGACAAATTGAATTTACAATTAACTGTTGCAGATTGAACAGGACAGGTCCTGATCTTACGACTGGTTAACAGTTAAAAACTGTGTAAAATACCACAATGTATTATATACAGACTAGTTGCCAGTGGCAACCATTCATTGAACCTCATTATGGCTCCAATTCTACTTGAATTTCATACATAAAAGAGGGTCATGCGAAAACAATTTTTAACATTGCTGATGAATTTTTAATTGCTGCAATGCTCTTTGTGAAAAAAAAATACTCTAAAAACATGCATGTACATTTCTCATTTATCATGTATGTTAAGAAAGTTAAAGCACATGTTAATATGTTGCTGCCATGTTGGGTTTTGTTATCTGGATGTAAACATGTTCTACCATAATTGTTATTTGTGTTAATTTTATATAATTTGTCTCATGTTTTTATCTGAGCTTTATATTAGACCCCTCAAAATTCATTTTTTGCTTGTATTTTTAGACACAGTGGACTCCTTTAATTATTGCCTCTTCTGCTGGTCGAACACAAATAGTCCATAATTTGATAGCTTATGGGGCACAAGTTAATGCAGTCAACAATAATGGGCAGAGTTCACTTCATTATGCAGCATCTAAAGGATGGTTAGAGGTTAGAAAATTAAATTATAAGTAATGAATGTCAAGAATAAAATTAGGAAATCCCCAGACTATTACTTTTGTTATTTTTAAGAATTGAGTTTAAAGCATAATCATTTTCAGCCTTTATTTCTTAACAGTTTCTTAGTTTGAATCATGTTTCTTCTTAAATATATCAGTGAACGATATTTCAAATAAAATCAATTTTATATACTTAACAACTAAGTTTTGTTGTTAGATCAACAAATCGTATTATTTTGTTTTGAATATCAAAGTTTAAATATTTATTATTTTATTTTTTTACAGATATGTCAAATGTTGACAAAAAATGGGGCTGATATTGATTGTGTCGATTCTTTGGGACACACACCACTTCATAGGGCTTCTAGCAAAGGCAACTTAGCTGTTGTTCAATTTCTCATTTCAAATAATGCACATCTTGATATAAGAGATAGGTCTGGATGCACACCTTTGTAAGTCTTTTTGTTACATGTATATTTATTTTCATCAATCTAATTATATTTTAGAATCATAAAATGTAAATCATAAGCTTTTCCTTGAGTCTGAAAAAAAAGAACTCCTTTTTTGATGATAAAATCTAATGGTAAAAAGTGCTGCCCATGTGACGCTTACACAAACTAATTTGATCAGCTTTTTGCCCTAGATCATTCATTTACTCCGCCCACTGTCCAATCATTATCAGAAATCTGTTATTGACCTTTCTGCACCAAAATGTTTATTCTGCTGTAAAAATTTTATATCTTCATAACTGAATACCATTTTCTGGTAAAATTCTTTTAAAAATAATTATTCATTATGAATTAATTTTAATTGGGACAGTTCATTATTTTTATTAGGTATCTAAGTATTAGAGTGAATTGTTTACTTTAAAAAAAATACACATCTATGCCATTAGTTTTCCATCAATATTTTAAGGCATTAAAAAAAAGACAAAGTGAAAAAAAAGATTTTTACATATTTCTTGGTCTGATTTAAAGGTTTGGTATTATATATTGCCCAGACATTTAGCTTGTGAGGATGACAAGGGAGAAGTTGCCAGGTTGTTAATAAACCATGGAGCAAGGACAGATATCACTAATAATGTAAGTATTCAGAGGAAACTCTTCATGTTTTATTCATGAAATGGAGGAGGCAATAAAACTAGTTTTTTTTATAATCAAATGTCATTTCTTAAAGTCTCAAACTTAGTAGCTGTTTCATCTAGCTAACCTAAAGTCATTAAAACGTATAGGACACATTATTTTATAGGGAAAATGATTATTTTAAATTTTTTTAAAACCTTCCATACACACTTGACCCTTAGGTCTATGTGGTTCTAGTTGAAAACATCTACATCATATGCCTTGTATAGACCAGCTACAAATCTATACTGGCGACTGATTGAAAACATTTCTGACTTGAAATAATTAAATCACTAAAATGGGTTTGCTGAATACATTAGTTTAATGGCTCTCGTTGTCATTTGCCAAAAACATGCTTTATACTTTAATAAAAACAATTACTTCCTAACTTGCAAATTAAGTATTAAAAAAGATAATACTATTTATATTGTTACCTTGCAAGATATTTTTCATTTCTCTCCAGGATAAGCAGACAGCTTTTGATCTGGCACCGCACAAATTAAAGCGTAATTTGCAGAATATCTTGGATCGATGATAACTTCACTCATCTATGTTATAAGCAAAATTAGTGAAAAAGTTAAGGAGCCAAAATATTTCCATAGGAAATATGTTTAATAACTATAAGGTGCAGAATATTTGCTGTCCATGACATCATCACAAATCTCAAATATTCTCAACTTTTGATCCCAGTAAATTATGAACAACTTAAGCATGAATAAAGAAAATGTTATGGCTTTAATCTCTTGGAAACATCTACTTTATCATCACATCCAGATTTCTTCTTATTATTCCAGAGAGAAGTCAAATTTAAATTATTTTTTAATATTTCAGTTTATTTTGAAATATTTTCAAATTATTTTTTTTCCCTTTGAAATGTGGACAATGTCAAAGAGAATCTAATTTCTCAAGAAACAAAGAAGGCTGCTAGAATCGATGTCCCCTATTTTCCTGTTATTACTCACTCACTGGTGCCAATAATTTATACATCAAAGATGTTGTAACAATCATCATTGCATTATACTTTTGTACAAGTTTCAAAAATAACAAGATGAATAAACTTGCAATTTTTGAAATTCATGTTTCAAACTGTATTTATTATTTTCTATTTATAGTTTTAAGGTGTTAAGATTTGAAATCATAAGGAAGACAAAGTCTAAGGCAAGAAACATTTCCAAATTGAATAATTCTGACAAAATACAACCCACCTAAGGCACACTTGTTAAATCAAAACTTATATACATTTGTATTATCAATAAATTTCAGAACAGTTATGTGTCTCTAATATATAAATAAGCCTTTGATAGGGTTCTTTTTTACATTTATTTTATTTATTGCAGTTGCTATCAATTTATTACATTTTATCTATTTCTATATAGAATATGCTTGCATACAAATACATCAGTCTTCAAGAGGTTTTTAATACTGAATATTTTTAATTTATTGATGTTTTTAGAATCTTTAAATTTGTGCATTCAACAATCAGCCTGAAACTGTTGATGTATTTATTATTTAGATACATTTATATTTTATTCAGTGTCTAAAAATCTTTAAAGTTATACAAATATAACATTCTAACTTCAGATTTGATAAGGTAAACCTTGATAACTTACATTTATAGCATCTCTGAGCTTCATCTTTTTCACTTTCTACTTTTGTAGACACCGGATGAGAGATTAGCCAATCAAATATTGATAACAATGACAAAAACATGACAATTGTGCATGAGAAGCCTTGCAAAAGTTAAAAAGAACATAGGATTTAACATTGTCTGAATGCAGTTTAGAATTGGAGTCTACTTTTCAAAGCTAGTCTAAATAGTTTTAATTTGCAAAAAATATTCTTTAAAGCTTCATTTAAAACAGTATATATTCAAGTGTTATCAAGCACGCACTGATTAGTTTGATTAGTAGAACAAAATCTTTAAATGCAAAGGACAAAAGAAATGTAAAGGGATCCCACACAAACTGGTTACCTCTTTTATTGTCCCCTCTACCAATAAAATAATATCTTTTAGTTCTATTGGGAACTGAAAATGCAGCTCTTAAAAAGACCCCCTCCCCATAATTGAAATATATAATTATGTATTTATAAAAATGGGGGTTTTAAAAGCATTTTTTTTAATACTTTTGTCTTTAGACATTATAAAGCAGAATGGTAAAGTTTGTGATATTACTGGTACACAGGTAATTTTGAGGTGAATGATTGTTCGTTTGATAAAAATATGTTTAACCGTTTAATGGCAAATAATATATTTTATATATTTCCCCACAAATTCATCTCCAACAACCTCAGATTTCAGGGTCAATCACTATCTTTGTCAGTGAAAATTAATGTACAATCGTATCATTTGAAAATGTACAATCGTATCAATAGTATCATTTGAAAATGTACAATCGTATCAATAGTATCATTTGAAAATGTACAATCGTATCAATAGTATCATTTGAAAATGTACAATCGTATCAATAGTATCATTTGAAAATGTACAATCGTATCAATAGTATCATTTGAAAATGTACAATCGTAACAATAGTATCATTTGAAAATGTACAATCGTATCAATAGTATCATTTGAAAATGTACAATCGTATCAATAGTATTATTTGAAAATGCAATAGGCAAGTATTGTAATATTGATGTAAGTTGAAGCAGGTCAAGCGACTCTTCCTCGAAAAAAGCGGCAAAAAAAAATGCCATTGGCATAAATGGCCCTAATACTAATATCCAGGTAGGCCAATCTGTCACTACATCGATAATAATTTTTTTTAAATCTGTGCACGCACCCGCACTGCAACAATGGATGGCCTTTAGCAAAAATACATTCAAATTGAGCCAAAGTATAAAATCGTAAGTCAATGTCTACCTCATGTGGTGCGATGAAGTCGATATGGGAAATGTAAATGTCACATTTAGGGATTGCAATCGTGTTTATTTTGAGGATTAATAGAGGGGGGCTTTCCGGCAGGTCCGTGCATGGCAGTAATTCAGGCCGATAAGTCAATGTTTAGATGTGAGTGGGGGGGGGTTGAGGCTTTCAGTTGGCGTATTGTAAACAGTGGTGAAAATTGGGGTGGGCAGGGAAGTCTCGGGGTCAAGCAAACTGTTGTCGGAAGTGGGTGAAAGCATTGAAAACACCTGGTCAGTATGTGTCCAATTAGCTACCGAGGCGATAGTTTATTTGTATTGGTTAGTTTTAAGAAAAGAACGGGGAGGTTTACAAACTACTTGAACGAGGGTATGGGTGGGGGGGGGATTCCAAGCGCGCGGTATGTGAACCATAGCGAGTCGCTCACATGTGTGCCAAAGCTCTAACTCTAACAAGTGCTTCTAACTAGTAGAACAAGTACTTCTTCACGCTTTTCTTTGTTTTTTTTTCTTTTCTGGCAAGGCCCCGCTGGTGTACTATTACTATTACTAACTGAATACAAACTAAAATGCAGTACACCATGGACTAAATTTATATATGGAAATAGAGATTATAACATACAATTTAGGGGGGGGGGCGACGACACAATTTTAAGGGACTTACATTGTTACTTGGATATTGCCACAACCCATATTCGGGGTGATTCCATTTTCATTGCTGGATTTAATTATCAATCAAATTGTGTGCGAAATGAAAAGAACCCGAATGGTCATAGTCATGAAACAAACCATGCCGTGTAAGACCCGTGGTCTAGGAAGGGTGTTCACTAAAGAATGTTGACAGGAGTGGGTTCGATAATCCCCCTTTCTACTAAACCACCCTACCTCGAACATTAAATTTTTTTAAAAATTAATATGCATACATCATAATATGTGTAGTAATTGATGGTAAAATAAACGTATGCCTTGCGTCCTTATATCGCTTCTTTTAGTTTGACTTTGCCGAAAAATCGAATGAGAAAAAGTCCCGCCAGAGGTAACGCCCCGCCCCCTTCAACGTCACTAGCTCTTGCCACTCTTTAAAGTTTTTGGCTTCAGTACCGTTGATTCTTTCATTAACTTGATGTGATTTGAAATTAAGATAACATTATGTGATTCATTAAACATTTCAACAGCTTTTTTGTGAACGCAAGCGGCAAATACAACAGTGTGAAAGGCGAGGCTATAGTTATAAATTATAGTAGAAAAAGCTCTGATTGAAATTTACAGTGCGCAGACGGCATATGCTTTGCTAAGGATGGGAGAAGTGGGTAAGGTGCACTAATCGAACATCCCCTTTACTCCACCCACTCCCCCGGTCAGCAATGTCCCCTCTAGGCTACGCGTTCGCACAGCTGTCTGTCCGACGTCGCGCAGTAATTCGCGTTACGCGCAGCAATTTTCGAAATGTATTATAATTATATATATTTGTCTGTAGAATATACAATTTAGTATAGAAACAAAATTTATGTCCATAAATGACGT
This sequence comes from Ampullaceana balthica, assembly GCA_944989445.1. Lineage (NCBI taxonomy): Eukaryota > Metazoa > Mollusca > Gastropoda > Lymnaeidae > Ampullaceana > Ampullaceana balthica. The sequence goes on from CALYLW010000821.1 coordinate 267,712, forward strand.
CAAGCACCTAGGGGGGAGGGGGTCACACTTTTGTGACGACGGGGAGGGAGGGGGGTTGAAGAAATGTGATATCACATGAAAAGGGTAACTTTCAATAAAACTTCCACTGTTATATTTGGTCGCTTACAAATTTATTCAATGATTTTAAAAAAACATCAGTGCTTCTCAAAGTGCCAAAGAAATGCAATATCTGTAGGCCGCCATCAAACGCCGGTTGGCGTAAGTTATCAAGAAATGAAAATTAAAGCTAATTATAATCCTTAAGTTTGAGAACCCATAAGAGAACGTATAAAAGCGTCGTTTGATGTTGACATCAAAGCATTTGTGATGTAACCGCAGCTCCATTTGGTTCTCTTACGGTAGGAGTCGGCGAACTGTTTTTGCCTGTTACCCCAAAATACAGGTTTATGTGTGCGCCCCCCCCCCAGACTCGAGGTCCTGCCCACATGACTCGGGCGGGGATTTGGGGGAGCGTCGTTATCCCCCCCCCGAAAATGCAACTGGTGAGTTTTACAAGCATGATAAGTGTATAAAAAAGATATGATTAGGATTATGTGTAGATATTTTAAGTCAAAACGACACGGAATATCAATTTTTATTTATGGGAGGGGGATCTATATGATACAATATATAAACGTTTTAAGTTTGATATAATTGTTCGATTGGTTTTGGGTCTAACGTCCCTGGTCATTCTAGATATAATAGTATTCATTAACTTTATTGAATGCATCTAATTCTTGACATCGCAATTCGAGAGTAGCACAAAATGAGGTGACCAGATTTTCCGTGGCAAAGCGGGATGGGGCCCCTCGGACCGGGAAAGGGGTTCCCCCAGGTTTCTGTAGCAAAAAATCGGGACGTCTGGTCACTTGAGCGGGACATGAAGTCTGAAATCGGGACGTCTGGTCACCTTAGGCGTCAGGATCACCGACAAGTCACGGGAAGGCCGTATCAAATAAAATGTAAATAACCACAGAAATCGACGCACCAAATGGCTATGCTAATGAATAAAACAACCCTGTAAAAACAAAGTTTTTGACTATAAATTCCTTATATATGAGACATAACTAAAAGTATTGATTATGTTCAAACGCGACAAACATTTACAGACTGAAACCGAAATTATCTCCCCTGGCTTTAAAACTGGGGGGAGGGGGTGTGGACATGGACGGGTGGCGTCAACGCGTTAACTCAACTCCAGGTGGTTTACCTGGTTAAAACACGAGATGTGTTCACCGATGGCTGGCGTGAAGTCAAGTGACCCGTAAAATGTAAACAATAGCGACTTCTACATATAGTTTTATATAGATAAAATAAAAATGCATTAACTTAATTACGGTACGTTCGATCGATCTGAAATTTTGATACGATGCATTGTTAAGTGACACGGGTCCGTGTGCCAAATTTCAGCTCGATGCCTTCACGGGAAGTGGGTCATTTTTAAATCCCTTATATTAACTTCACCGCCGTCTCTGTCTATCTGTCGTCATCTCTGTCTTGGGCGGGCGGAAAAACAAAAGTAAAAAATGACCCCCTTCCCGTGATCCGATCGAGCTGAAATTTGGCTCACGGACCCGTCTCACCTAACAATGCATCGTATCAAAATTTCAGATCGATCGAAATAACCGTAATTAAATTAATGCATTTGTAGTTTATCCTTATATAACGTATGTAATTCAAATTCACGGTTTGTTATTGTTTTTTTGCCACGTGAGAGTTTGAGTTGACGCTTTGACGCGACCCATCGAAGTACCGGCGTGCTTTTGTTTACACTTTACGTGTCATGCTGAGCTCGGCTTAGGGTTATGAAGCAAAGTTGAGTTAAGACAGATTCATTCTGTAAATGTTTGTAGCGTTTGAAAATAATCAATACTGTTAGTTATGTCTTATATATAAGTATAAGGGATTTATAGTCAAAAACTTTGTTTTTACGAGTTTGTTTTATTTACTTTTGTTTTTCCGCCCGCCCAAGACAGAGGGACAGAGAGAGGCGGCAGTGAAGTTAATATAAGGGATTTAAAAATATCACTGTTTTGAATATTTAATTAAATTTAAGAAAATATTGAGTCATTCGTACCCAAAATCAAAATAAAAGTAATTGTATTTGAAGTATTGAAAAAAGCGGGACAAACGGGCGTCCCGCCGGGACAAGCGAGGGTCAGCGGGACATGAGATCTGAAATCGGGGCTGTCCCGCCTAAATCGGGACGTCTGGTCAACTTACACAAAACAACTTTTCTTCTTAGCTCAGTTTTTAAGGCATTAATTTTAAATATCACAGAAAGGATACTTGATACAGCGAAGTGATGTGGATTAAGATTATTGTCGTTCGTGTCAATATAAATGAAAGTAGGGTGGATTTAGGTGTCTTCGTATAGTACGTAGCTAAGAAATCTACATAGTAGTCAAAATTTAAAAAATGCATTTTCTCGAAGGAACCGGTTCAATAATGATCATATGTTCGAAGCGTACACGTACAAATTACGGTACACATGACTTATTTTAAAATATTTAGTGGATAGAAAATAATGTGGGTTTTTGTTGTAGTTGGGTGTTTTTTTTTGGGGGGGTGGGGGGGGGGTCAAAGCTTTGTGTCGTATTTTTGGAAAGGGGGGGTCTAACTTTTTGTGACGAGGGGGGGGGGAAATTGGCCAAAATAGAGTGACGTCATTTATGGACGGCCCCATACAACTTTGCATACGATTTTATTCATTAAAAAAATTAAGTTAAAAAATATTACGATTAACTATGAATACACCAAGATTAACTAATGTATAGCTATTTTGGCTTTGACCTTGGCATGGCTGACATCATTATACATCAAATATTGTGCCATAGCCATAACTATGCCCAGGTTACACATTGTTCGAAGCGACATCGAGCCGATGCTCTTCCATAAGGACAGCACACAACTTCAATTTTAGATCAAAAAATGAAAACTTTTCTATTTATTAATTTAACATAAACACGAAACAATGTCCTTGATACTTTCCAATAAAAATTCTCTTTTCTTTATCGTCGTAAAAACATATTTTACCGTAGGGAGGGAGCGGCAAACCTGGCTCTGCCCTGGGCGGCAGATAACCACGCTACACCATGACAAAATGCTACAGAATTACCTCAAAGTCTTACGTCACGAGACTCCCTTTACAATCATGATCTAACAACCAACTAGTTAAACAATAGTTCAAAGATCGTGGGAGTGTGGATGGATTGTGGGTAGGTTATGAAGAGGGATTCCCGATTTCCCGACGAGTTAGGTGAGGGTGAAGTCGAGTCTCTGGTCGGGTAGCAGCAGAGACATGTATGTTGTTAGTTGAAGTCGGGCCACGAGTCGTGTGTGGTGTTTGTTGTAGTCGGGCTACGAGACGTGTGTGTGATGTTTGCCACGAGTCGTGTGTGGTGTTTGTTGTAGTCGGGCTACGAGACGTGTGTGTGGTGTTTGTTGTAGTCGGGCCACAAGACATGTGTGGTGTTTGTTGTAGTCGGGCTACGAGACGTGTGTGTGGTGTTTGTTGTAGTCGGGCAACGAGACGTGTGTGAGATGTTTGTTGTAGTCGGGACACGAAACGTGTGTGTGATGTTTGTTGTAGTCGGGCTACGAGACGTGTGTGTGATGTTTGTTGTAGTCGGGCCACAAGACCTGTGTGGTGTTTGTTGTAGTCGGGCTACGAGACGTGTGTGTGGTGTTTGTTGTAGTCGGGCCACAAGACCTGTGTGGTGTTTGTTGTAGTCGGGCTACGAGACGTGTGTGTGGTGTTTGTTGTAGTCGGGCCACAAGACATGTGTGGTGTTTGTTGTAGTCGGGCTACGAGACGTGTGTGTGGTGTTTGTTGTAGTCGGGCCACGAGACGTGTGTGTGATGTTTGTTGTAGTCGGGCCACGAAACGTGTGTGTGATGTTTGTTGTAGTCGGGCTACGAGACGTGTGTGTGATGTTTGTTGTAGTCGGGCCACAAGACCTGTGTGGTGTTTGTTGTAGTCGGGCTACGAGACGTGTGTGTGGTGTTTGTTGTAGTCGGGCCACAAGACATGTGTGGTGTTTGTTGTAGTCGGGCTACGAGACGTGTGTGTGGTGTTTGTTGTAGTCGGGCCACGAGACGTGTGTGTGATGTTTGTTGTAGTCGGGCCACGAGACGTGTGTGTGATGTTTGTTGTAGTCGGGCTACGAGACGTGTGTGTGATGTTTGTTGTAGTCGGGCCACGAGTGGTGTTTGGTTGTAGTCGGGTCGCAGAGACATGTATGTGGTGTTTGTTGTGATCGGATCAGAGAAACATGTGTGTGATGTTTGTTGTAGTCGGGCCACAAGACCTGTGTGGTGTTTGTTGTAGTCGGGCTACGAGACGTGTGTGTGGTGTTTGTTGTAGTCGGGCCACAAGACCTGTGTGGTGTTTGTTGTAGTCGGGCTACGAGACGTGTGTGTGGTGTTTGTTGTAGTCGGGCCACGAGACGTGTGTGTGATGTTTGTTGTAGTCGGGCCACGAGTCGTGTGTGGTGTTTGGTGTAGTCGGGTCGCAGAGACATGTATGTGGTGTTTGTTGTGATCGGATCAGAGAAACATGTATGTGGTGTTTGTTGTTGTCGGGCCACAAGACCTGTGTGGTGTTTGGTGTAGTCGGGTCGCAGAGACATGTATGTGGTGTTAGTTGTAATCGGGTCACAGAGACAAGTATGTGGTGTTAGTTGTAATCGGGTCACAGAGACAAGTATGTGGTGTTAGTTGTAATCGGGTCACAGAGACAAGTACTGTGGTGTTAGTTGTAATCGGGTCACAGAGGCATTGTTGTGGTTTTGTTAGTATATAGTCGGGTCACAGCTGACTGTATCTGATGTTTATTGTAGCCGGGTCTCTGCTGTACGTGATGCTAGTCGGGGGAAGTTGACGGGTGGATATATTTTCGAAAGACGACAGACCTTTAGAATATACTAGTAGATACAGACCGTTAGAATATACTAGTAGATACAGACCGTTAGAATATACTAGTAGATACAGACCGTTAGAATATACTAGTAGATACAGACCGTTAGAATATACTAGTAGATACAGACCGTTAGAATATACTAGTAGATACAGACCGTTAGAATATACTAGTAGATACAGACCGTTAGAATATACTAGTAGATACAGACCGTTAGAATATACTAGTAGATACAGACCGTTAGAATATACTAGTAGATACAGACCGTTAGATATACTAGTGATACAGACCGTTAGAATATACTAGTAGATACAGACCGTTAGAATATACTAGTAGATACAGACCGTTAGAATATACTAGTAGATACAGACCGTTAGAATATACTAGTAGATACAGACCGTTAGAATATACTAGTAGATACAGACCGTTAGAATATACTAGTAGATACAGACCGTTAGAATATACTAGTAGATACAGACCGTTAGAATATACTAGTAGATACAGACCGTTAGAATATACTAGTAGATACAGACCGTTAGAATATACTAGTAGATACAGACCGTTAGAATATACTAGTAGATACAGACCGTTAGAATATACTAGTAGATACAGACCGTTAGAATATACTAGTAGATACAGACCGTTAGAATATACTAGTAGATACAGACCGTTAGAATATACTAGTAGATACAGACCGTTAGAATATACTAGTAGATACAGACCGTTAGAATATACTAGTAGATACAGACCGTTAGAATATACTAGTAGATACAGACCGTTAGAATATACTAGTAGATACAGACCGTTAGAATATACTAGTAGATACAGACCGTTAGAATATACTAGTAGATACAGACCGTTAGAATATACTAGTAGATACAGACCGTTAGAATATACTAGTAGATACAGACCGTTAGAATATACTAGTAGATACAGACCGTTAGAATATACTAGTAGATACAGACCGTTAGAATATACTAGTAGATACAGACCGTTAGAATATACTAGTAGATACAGACCGTTAGAATATACTAGTAGATACAGACCGTTAGAATATACTAGTAGATACAGACCGTTAGAATATACTAGTAGATACAGACCGTTAGAATATACTAGTAGATACAGACCGTTAGAATATACTAGTAGATACAGACCGTTAGAATATACTAGTAGATACAGACCGTTAGAATATACTAGTAGATACAGACCGTTAGAATATACTAGTAGATACAGACCGTTAGAATATACTAGTAGATACAGACCGTTAGAATATACTAGTAGATACAGACCGTTAGAATATACTAGTAGATACAGCATAAGAGGATGTATGTCTGAATAAGTGTTTCTTTTAAATAAGGGAGTGTGTGGTGCAGTAGAAGTTGCTTGAGTTCTGGATTCATGACTGACATTAATATTAGATAACATTAATAAACTAAAGGATACACATTTCCTACTCTTTCGAATTGAAACGTTCTAGGTCAGTACGTAAGACAGAAAATGCGTTGATCACACCAGCAACATACGACTTTTGGACCACAGCATCACACTTTGAGAAACACTGTACCAGAGTCCTCCCCCCCCCCACGTCCCTTTTCCCAGTAATGAAAGAAGTCAAACTACCCATTTCCACCTTGGACCTCAGTCAAGTCTGTTTATGTCTGAGACAATAAGACATTCTGTTGAGGATTTTCTTTGTATTTAAAGGGGGTTGGGGTTCAGACAGAGGTTGAAACAAAAGTTTATGGTAGTCAGTTTTAAACATTATTATTTATTGAGTTGCTGTCTTTGGGCTTGACAAACAATTTAAGTTCAGGAATCATATTTCTTTAATACAGTTTTTCCAAAAGTGTATCCTATTTAATAGTTTTTTCGCCCCTGTGTTCTAAATGATGTGCTCGTTACTTGAAAAAGTTTGAGAACCAGTTAATTATCTTTCAAGTTCCAGATAAAAAATAGCATTGTCTGGCGATCTTTTTGTTTTCTGAAATTTAATTAAGTGAAATAACAATGTTTGCTACACTTGTGTACACGGGATTTCCCTTGATGATATATTTCTGGAAAGTGGTTTAAGTTAACTACTAAACATGATTTAGTTACTAAGTTACTCTCTGGGGAGAAGTCCTTGATATCAGATGATGACTAAACATGATTTAGTTACTAAGTTACTCTCTGGGGAGAAGTCCTTGATATCAGATGATGACTAAACATGATTTAGTTACTAAGTTACTCTCTGGGGAGAAGTCCTTGATATCAGATGATGACTAAACATGATTTAGTTACTAAGTTACTCTCTGGGGAGAAGTCCTTGATATCAGATGATGACTAAACATGATTTAGTTACTAAGTTACTCTCTGGGGAGAAGTCCTTGATATCAGATGATGACTAAACATGATTTAGTTACTAAGTTACTCTCTGGGGAGAAGTCCTTGATATCAGATGATGACTAAACATGATTTAGTTACTAAGTTACTCTCTGGGGAGAAGTCCTTGATATCAGATGATGACTAAACATGATTTAGTTACTAAGTTACTCTCTGGGGAGAAGTCCTTGATATCAGATGATGACTAAACATGATTTAGTTACTAAGTTACTCTCTGGGGAGAAGTCCTTGATATCAGATGATGACTAAACATGATTTAGTTACTAAGTTACTCTCTGGGGAGAAGTCCTTGATATCAGATGATGACTAAACATGATTTAGTTACTAAGTTACTCTCTGGGGAGAAGTCCTTGATATCAGATGATGACTAAACATGATTTAGTTACTAAGTTACTCTCTGGGGAGAAGTCCTTGATATCAGATGATGACTAAACATGATTTAGTTACTAAGTTACTCTCTGGGGAGAAGTCCTTGATATCAGATGATGACTAAACATGATTTAGTTACTAAGTTACTCTCTGGGGAGAAGTCCTTGATATCAGATGATGACTAAACATGATTTAGTTACTAAGTTACTCTCTGGGGAGAAGTCCTTGATATCAGATGATGACTAAACATGATTTAGTTACTAAGTTACTCTCTGGGGAGAAGTCCTTGATATCAGATGATGACTAAACATGATTTAGTTACTAAGTTACTCTCTGGGGAGAAGTCCTTGATATCAGATGATGACTAAACATGATTTAGTTACTAAGTTACTCTCTGGGGAGAAGTCCTTGATATCAGATGATGACTAAACATGATTTAGTTACTAAGTTACTCTCTGGGGAGAAGTCCTTGATATCAGATGATGACTAAACATGATTTAGTTACTAAGTTACTCTCTGGGGAGAAGTCCTTGATATCAGATGATGACTAAACATGATTTAGTTACTAAGTTACTCTCTGGGGAGAAGTCCTTGATATCAGATGATGACTAAACATGATTTAGTTACTAAGTTACTCTCTGGGGAGAAGTCCTTGATATCAGATGATGACTCATATCAGACCAGTAAGCTGGGATCGAGGGGGGGGGAGGGTGTGAATGAAAGAAAAGATTATTAAAAAGACAAACGACCTTAACTACCTAGCTAACAGCAAGTATTTGACGTATTGATGATCACTGTCATGAGAGCCGTGGCGGGGGTCTTTGGCCCGGGGCAGACTTTCATAATTTTTATTTTCATTAAACTTATTGAACTTATTGAGATTTTCTTCACTCACAAACACCTTCATTTCGAAATTCAATATTATATAAATTTTATTATTATTGTTATGTATGTATTTTGAAAGTGGGTTTGCTCCTGTGTCTTTTTGTGTTTTAACAATCATTGCCGAGTTTGTACATAATTTGTTCTTAATTAAACATAAAATATAATAACGCGTCTATACGTTTCTCCTTATGAGAATAATTTGTCTCCTCTTAAATTTTCTAGCAAACACTTTCATTGACAAACTAGTATTATCTTATCTCCTCCGTGACCCTCAAGAAGTCATTTTAGGACCCCATAGTCCATAGTGGATGTTGTGGGCCGGCCGAGGCCTAAGCTCAGGAAATATACGGGCAAGTATTGACTTGTGCTAAGGCTCGTCTGCTCGTCTCCTGCGGGAGGTCAACAGTTTAGGTGGAGTTTTCCTTTTCTGTCAGTCTGGATAATGCGAGGTGTTTTCCCCTTCTTTTTTTCTTTTTTGAAGGGGCGGGGGGTGGTGGTGTCGACGAAAGAAAACTGAGATTTTATCTAACCTCGGCTACCCCCACGAGACGTGTTTGTCTGTGCCCACAGATGTGAGACGGGCGAAGTGCTGAGTTGTGCTGTCCCACCCCGTCAAGGTTTATTTGAAGGTATCAAGTTTTCCTAGCCGCTGGTAGTAGACAGTGCGGGCCGACGTGGAGCTGAAAGAGAGGGAGAGGGCGAGCGCAGTGTAGACGTTTGTGCCTACGTAGTACACTAGCGGTACAGGGTCTTTGGGGGGACACTTGTTGATGGTCTTGTCTCCAGGTGGTTATTAGAAAGTAGAGTGTGAACTCGTCCGTGTAGCTGTGTGTCTTGAACGACAGTGCATAGATTTCTTCTGTTGTGTTGACGCTACGGGGCTGTGCAGTTTTTTTTACGGGGATGTGTTCTTTAAATTTCAAAGATATTTTAAAACTTCTTTGGGAAAGTGGGCACCTACCACTTCCAAATTAGAGGATCGTCCAACCGCCCGTGTTACATAAAACTTTTGGCTTGGCTTAGTAAGAGTAAGAGGTCATTTTCTCTTGTGCAATGTGTCAAGCCCAAAAGTCTAATTTAGACTTTTTAAGACAGCAGTTATCGGGATTACCAACAAGTTATAAGTAATAGTAATAGTGTTCGTTTTTAGATCAAATTGAAGTTTATGGATTTCGGTTGAAAGTTGTACTGACTTTAAACGTAATAATTATACAAGTTTGGAAACTAGCTAGCCATAGGCAATATGTCCTAATTTGGTGCTTGGAATTGGAAAGTGTTTTGTGAGGCCAATATTCAGTACAGTAGTGAGTAGACGAAATCGTTTCGAACATGATGGAAATGTAATTTCTATTTTGGAGTACAAAGTTGAAATTCACAACAACCGACAAGGTAGTCAGAGATGGCTGTCTACCACATGACTGCATCACTTGTGTCTATTTTTATATATACTCTATTGTGCCTCCCAGGTTGTGCCGGACAGCAGACTTGTGACCGATGCAACTGCCAAATCAGGTAGGCGGTCATTATCTTTTTATTAACTATTTTATCATAGGAAATTAAGGGGGAAAAATTGTAATTCTAATAATAAAAACCCTATGTGATATGTGGATTTATGATTTTGGAAAGTTTTATAAATAAAAAATAAAAAAAACAACACATTTTCACTTAGTCTTAGGCTAATAAACAATATAATAGCCCAAGTCACAGGTTGGAAGGAAGGATCCGTAGCGCTATGACGTCATTTTTAGAGCTTATATTTAAGTATATATACAAGGCGCGCATCCGGAGGTGTGCAAAATTCTAAAAGATTCTTTTTAAAAAATATATATGACGTCATAGTTTTAGCTTATATTTTAATTTTGGAAAAGAGAGCGATGTAAATAAAAAAGAACCCGTAAAAACCAAGTTTTTGACTATAAATCCTTAATATACGAGACATAACTTAAAGAATGTTCATTATAATACGCAGCGCAAGACAATCCAAAAATACAAAATTTTTGTTATGTCTCGTAAAAACGTGTTTAATATATTGCGCACCGATCGGGAATATGTTTATGAAAAGTATAGTTTAATATAATACGCACCGCGACACTCTATCTCAAAAAATTAACATGATACATAAAGATAAATAAAATAAAATTCAATAATTTAATTACAGTACATGCGATCGATCTGAAATTTTGATACATCGTTTTTATCATCGGCACGAGTCTGCCTGCAAAATTTCAGCTCGCTAGCTTACGAGGAAGTGGGTTAAAAATCGATCCAAAGTTTTTTCGACAAACAAGCTAGCAATCTACAAGACACCACGAGTTAATATAAAGGATTTAAAAAAGAGGATTTGAGGATTTATAATTATTTAAAATACTTTGTGTACATTTCAGGAAGTTTAATAGAGGGCGTCCTACAGCCCAAGTGGGCACCGTAGGCGCCCTAAAACCCCTTGTTATTATTATATTGACTAGCGTATCACCCGTCACAAATGACGGAAGTTTTCAGCTGAAATCTATTTATTTTAAAAAAATGCACTTTTTTTAGTTCGCCTACGGTGCCGACCTTTTTAACAAAAGCCCAACAATGACAAGTTAGTTTGATAAATACGAAATATTAAACTTTCTGAAATGTACACAAAGTATTTTATAATAGGGGTTGTAGGGCGCCTACGGCGCCCCCTTTGTTTTTTTGATTTTATAATTAACCATCATCAAATCCTCTTTTTACATTGTTCCCTTTTCCAAAATTAAAATATGAGCTAAAACAATGACGTCATATAATATTTTTTTTACAGCGCATCTTTAATTTGCACACCTTTTGATGCATTGGTGCAGTAATTTGGTGCGCTGCTTTCTAAAATTAGTAGCGTCACGGACAGACACTAGGCCTACAGACGTGACATTGCAAATTATATTGTTTAATTATTTTTATTTCTTGGAACTGGAACGTGAGACCTCAAATATTATTTATTGACAAAAGATTGACATTTGTACTTTGTACCAAGGGTGGGAAGGTGGCTAGTTTTTGTATGACGACGTGTTTTAGGAGGTCACCCTTTATGGTACTGTTGTCAGGGGACTGGGAGAATTAGTCAAACTGAGTTCACCCACCACCCCTGGGAAATATAAATTATAAATATAAGCCGAGTTGTAATAGCCTGATAAATTTTAGTCTTTTCTACTGTGTAATCAAAATGGCCTTAAATAAAATTGCATTTTTTTGTTTCTATCTGTCCATGTTGACATCAAAAGAAATTCTCTTAAAAAATCATTTCCCCCGTCTATTATAATGATCTCCTTCAGACTCAGAGACTTGTCATTCCATTAGCTGTTGCTCACTGGATGGACCAACATGTGCTATCGTCTAAGCCTCATGAAATGCGCCCCCCCCCCTTTTTTTTTCCAACCACACATTTCATTAATAAATGATACATCATATAGACACAAACATAAGGATTCATGACGATTTTGACCCTTATATTAAACTTAAACGCCTCCAACCCCTTGTTAGAAAATGAACACTTTTCGCGAGGATACGAGACAGGAACCACTCCCCCCTTTGTTACTTTTAATTCAATGATCATTTCAATCCATTTGAAAAGGGAAAAAGTGGGGTGTGAGTACTTTATGAAAACCAAGTAGAGAAAAACACATTTCCAGCTGAACATTTCAGCTGAATAAAATGGTGATTTCGGTTTAGTCATTTTTTTTCATACAAATTTTATCTTACGCAGAAAGTATATAAGTAATAACAAAGTCTAATGTTCCGTAATGTTAATGAATGGAATCCTTAAAATTAGGACTGTTAATTGTTAACGATTAAATTTTAGATTAATTTTAATTTAATCGTTAACTTTTGAAAAATCGTTAATTTCGATTGAAGCCAAAAATTGATATTTACATTCTCATAAGTAACATTTATTAAACGTACTTGTCGAAAATTGAAATAACACTGGGATGTCTTCTTTGCAAACAGACACGTGTAAAGACATTATTTGGTTCAAGTGATGAGCGTGTGTGTTATTGACAATATAACCAGCCGAGCTGAACGATCGTTTAACATACCTTTAGATTGTCTCAGCTGAAGTTTCTGATACTGCAGTGGATGCTTAGTTTGGGGCCGTCCATAAAGTACGTCACGCTATTGTTGACAATTTTTACCCCCCTCCCCCTTGTCACAAACTGTCACACATCTCGGACCCCCCCCCTAAAGTACGTAACACTTTCTAACAAAAATGTTGTTTTTATTAACAAAATAATAAATTTAATATAAAACAGCGTGACGTCACATATGGCGAGACCCCCCTCCCCCTGTCACAAACTGTCACACTTTCTTACACCCCCTCCCCCCTCTGGAGCGTGACGTACTTTATGGACGGCCCCTTTGCAGGTGATATGTAAGCGAAGTGTTAGAACCATGGTAGCAATGTTCCCTTTATGCAGCGCGGCTGCGCAGATTTTTGACCGACGCAAAGCAGCATTTTGGAATCACCGCGCAGCACATTTTGTAAAATATTGCACAAAAAATGGACGTTGTTCAAATTTGAACACAATTTTTAAAAAAATCTTTGCACACGGACCTACAAAGCCAGTGGCGTAACAACAGTTTGGCATTGATGCAGTTGCCAAGGGCGCCGGGCTGCGCCAGTTCAAAAGGGCGCCACTAAATCTCTAATTTTAAATTTGTATTTAAATAAAAGGCGCCAAAAATAAATTAGCCAGGGGCGTGAAAAACCCAGTTACACCTCTGTACAAAGCCTAGACTTAGAGGGAACATTGCATGCTAGGCAAGCGATTTCTCTCGAAGGACACAATAACCTTTATCAACATTTTGAACATTCACGTCAGTCAATAGTTTAAAAACCAAATTTTTTTGTGTAATCTTCCGGAAATTAGTTTATATTTATCTGCCGAAATATGTTTTACTTTTTGTCTTCCAGTACAGTTATAAGTGGTGGGTGGATTAATCGTTAAAATTTTTTTAACGATTAATCGATAAATTTCCGCTGTACTACTTAAAATAATAAGAAATCACACAAACGGGTTGTTTTTTATGTTGTACATGGATAGTGAGTTGTTCCGCTTTTTAAAAAATTCTGAGCACTTCTGGATTTGAATAAATAAATACAAAAAAGGAAGTCACATATTTTTCGAAAATGATTTTTCCAATGCCTGTATAATCTATCTATATAATTCACCAAAACGAGTATGTGCAAACAAGTATGACGAATGACCCTCGCTGGGTTCGACCAATGTCTCGAGACCAACAATGGTTCTTGCGTTCACTTGCGTTGTGCCTTCACAAATAACATGAGATTCGTAGTGTAGTGGTTATCGCGTCTGCCCTACACGGGGAAGGTGCTGGGTTCAAGCCCCAGCGAAAACATTGTTGTTGTTGTTGTTGTTGTTTTTAAATGTGCGTTTGTGCCCGTTCTTTTATTGCGAACGTGGCTGACCCTCGCTAGGGTCGGCCAATCACAGTTTATGGTGGGCAGGTAGATAACTGCTGTGCTAATGTAGCGAGACGAACAATGCGTCGGTGGTTCCTCCCCACCAACGTTCACTAGCGTTATTTTGATTTCTTGGTGCTGTAGTTTGTGTCCGTTCTTTTCCCCCTTTCTGTGCACGATCCATGAGCAAGTCTGCGGCGTAAGCTACGCCGCGGGGCGTATCTAGTGAAGCATAATATCGATATGCCTACTGATCATCGACACGCAGCTGGCTTCTCTCTCTAACTGAACTGCTGTTATTTCTCTCTCTCTCTCTCTCTCTCTCTCTCTCTCTCTCTCTCTCTCTCTCTCTCTCTCTCTCTCTCTCTCTCTCTCTCTCTCTCTTTCCACCTAACGAAGACTAGACCTGCATGTTGTCGTGACCCGTTGCTCACATGAATGGTTGTTTTAGACATTACTTATTACTTATTGAAAATTGTTTAATGCGTACCTATTTCATTTTGAAATGGCACAATATTAATTTTTTAGACCCGGGATACATGCAAATTCAGCTCGGCGCGAAATATTACTAACCATTGTAGCTATTTTTATCGCAATTTCCCTTGGGACAAATTGCGTTTATATATTTGAAACTATGGGTTGTAGGGCGCCTACGGCGCCCATTTTTTTTCTCAAAAGCCCAAGTAACTTATCATTGTTTGATAAATACGAAATATTGAAACTTCCTGAAATGTACACAAAGTATTTTTTGGTTATAAATGCTCACATCCTCTTTTTACATCGTTCCCTTTTCCAAAATTAAAATATAAGCTCAAACAATGACGTCATTTAATATTTTACGGCGAGAAATACCACATGCTTTTTAAACTGCTATGGATTGTTGTACAATGTACCTCAGCGTTACGGAGACAGCGAGTGAGTGACTTGATCTTTCATATTGTTTATGTCTGACATGTCTGTTCGAGCTTTGAACAGCATCTCCTCCTGAACCATACCATATAGAGGGTTCGGATCTTGGCAAATATGTTAAGGAGGTCCCAAGGATGTGCACGGGCCAAAAAAATTACTGAAAAGGTTTACTGGATTTCCTGGAGAAAAAAAAAGAAGAAAAAAAAGAAAGAAAAAAAAACCCCACGAAAAATATCAGTATTTTGTCGATTTCTCGCCAACCATAACATCTATGGGGTTGAAATAAAAGTTAACTGATAGCTAATAATATTTAGAACAATGTTGGACAAGGAATTTTTGAAAAAGCTCTTTTCGTTCGACTCCCGTAATTTTAGCAGCAATTTGTAGATAGCAATTGTTTAGTTTAGTTTCAGAATTATTGATTTGAAATGACTTTTAATGCAATCTAGAATGATAGTTAATGGGGTTTTCCCGCTTTGTGCATGCTAATGTTAGACTTTTGCGCGGTGCGCATTATGTTGACACATTCTTGGTGTGACTCTAGAATGATTTTCCTTGAATAAAAAAATAGGAAATTCTTTATTGGAAATTGCGTTTAAATACTCATTCGAGCTTTTATTACTTGTTTTCAAGTTAATTTACTAATAAAAAAATAAATAAATTCAAACTGCATGAGAGTTGCTGGCTGATAAATTTTCCAACATTCTACGGTACTGAGTATACCCAGTCGTCAGCTACGCTCTTCTGCAGACACGTATTCTCTGTGTTCCTAAGACACGAACTAAAACTTTTGGTGAAAGGGCATTCTCTTTTTGTGCGGCCATATTATACAATGGAATTCTCTACCATTACACATCCGTAGTATTCGAACTACCAAGTCCTTCAAGAGTATTCAAGACTGCACTTAAAACGCATCTTTTCAAAATGTATTTACAAAATTGAATAACAAACATTTGTTTTAATGATTAGCGTAGCTTGTGTGTAATGTACTGTCCTTTATGTTGTTATTATGGTATGAATGGTTATTTAATTATTATATGTATGTTATGATCTCAATGTAAAGCGCTGTGAGCCTGGTTTCCTACTGGGATACAGCGCTATATAAATTATCAATTATTATTATTATTATACCACAAGCGTCATGGGGTTGGTGTCACTAAGTGCGGTAGATGGTGTCACACGGTGCGGTCCGCACCCCCTAATGACGCCTCTGCTAAGTACTAATCTAACTTCATCTTATGTAAGCCTGAGAATACTCTCTTAAGAAGCTTTGGCTAACACTCGTGGAACTTGCTCTATTAATGAGCTGTGCCAACATTGTCTGAGCGTAGGACTCATTCGTCGCCCTACCTAACCTCCCCGGCTATGTCCAGTGTGGGGCACAAAGTCAACAGTGCACCACTGTTTCAGAGGCTAAGCTTCAATGCCGGCAGTTGAAGTCCCTGTTGTAAAAGTACGAGTACGGGTAGTGAGTGCTCCGTTCTTATTTGAGTCCACAAACTCAGCTGTTTCGACCCAGTTTCCACCATTGGTCTGTTCGACTTGCCGTGAGCATTTCGGCATTCATATGCCCCTCTGGCAGCCGTGCTCTCAGCCCATTCCTGATAGCATTTGTTCCCGAAGTGTTTGTTTACAAATAGTGTAACTTAATAATTTATCTTAGGTTTTCACCATTGTTCAATGTCTCAACATGTCAAATGCCATTATAAGTTTTGTAATAACAGCTGACATTTTCAATTTTCAATTGTTTACGAAATTCTTCTCAATACATATACTAGAATGCCCTCTCTACAGACAAGAAAAAAGTGCCGCCCCGGGTCGGAGTGCCTTCCATTTCTCTCTTTCTACACCTCTGATCCCACGTTTATGCTGATTTTTTTAATTAAGTTGTCTAGTGGCTCTAACAATTTCTGCCAGTTTGTACGATCTCCTATAGTCCTAGGCAGTGCTTTTTTGTTGTTGTAAAAAAACAATAGGTGCCGGTACTCAGTGATGATTGCCTAACTTTTAACTACCAGTACTCACCTCGATGCAAGCTAAATCACAACTGCAAAGATATATATATATATACCAAATGTCTAAAACAATTTAATTTTATAATTAACCAATAATAAAAAACGTTAAAATACAAGAAAAGTAATAATTTTTTCCCACATTGAAAAAGGTGCCGGTACCCCGTACCGGTGCGTACCGTCACAAAAAAAGCCCTGGTCCTAAATCAGTCTTCGTTTGTTGACACTTGTGATTGACTGATGATTGCAATCGCCCTGTTGTTGTTTTTCCATAGAAATACAGGCCGTGATTAAAGTCACGTCCTTTTTTATGTGTTTTAATCAGCAAACTAGATATCATGTTTAGCTGTGGTCTATAACTAATTACTCAACCATTTTAATGACATCCCGTGTTACGTGGGGTTAGGATTTTTGTTAACACCTGACCTGTAATTATCTACAGAGCGGATTTTGTGGAGAAGCTGAATTTGGTTTGTGTGTGTGTGGCGGGGGGGGGGATTTGTTACCATTATCAAGTCCGCTAAAATCGTCCTTCCTATAAAGAGCTATTTTAATCTATTGTAAAATTAGCATTTTATAGAAGAAAAAAATAACAACACATTTTGTAACTCCCACATTAACTTTATTTTTTCTATATTGAAAATATAACGCTCAAGCTCCACTTGAGAGAATAAAATAAAAGTTCATATTAATCAGAGGTACATTTCGTCTCCCTTCATTAGAGCGGTGTATATATAAAATTGTGTGTTGTTTTGAAAAGCAGTGGTTTACATATGTGCCGTAAAAAGTAAATATATCTTGACTCTTCAAAAATTAACCTTATAATTCTCATTCAATTACTCATTTAAACCACCCACCCTATTTGATGTATGAATCAGACCAGAGCCGTCTTTACACCATTTTGGGCCCCTGGGGAAAAAATAGTTTTGGGCCCCTCCCTCGCAGGAATAAAAAATATA
This sequence comes from Ampullaceana balthica, assembly GCA_944989445.1. Classification (NCBI taxonomy): domain Eukaryota; kingdom Metazoa; phylum Mollusca; class Gastropoda; family Lymnaeidae; genus Ampullaceana; species Ampullaceana balthica. Next base: position 285,589 of record CALYLW010000821.1, read on the forward strand.
TAAACATAATATATATAAATAAACATATTCCCATGGGGCCCCTATGCTCGTGGGCCCCCGGGCAAATGCCCAACGGGCCTATGCGTTAAGACGGCCCTGAATTAGACAGGTCCATTATTTTAACTAATAAACAAGTCTTTTCTCTCTTCTGTTTTTCAAGAACCATACTTTTCTGTGCAAGCTGACAGTTTCCAAAAGTAAACATTCCTAGTAAAGTCCGAGGTCACTTGATCTCTGTGTGTGTGTTTTCTACAAGTAGAGGGTGCTCTGATTTGTGCTCTGATTTCACCTTGAACATTAAATCTGTGTGTGTGTGTGTTTTCTACAAGTAGAGGGTGCTCTGATTTCACCTTGAACATTAAATCTCTGTGTGTGTGTGTTTTCTACAAGTAGAGGGTGCTCTGATTTCACCTTGAACATTAAATCTGTGTGTGTGTGTGTTTTCTACAAGTAGAGCCGGGTGCTCTGATTTGTGCTCTGATTTCACCTTGAACATTAAATCTCTGTATGCGACCCAAGAGCGAAATTTTAAACAAACAACCCTTTTTTAATTACTGAAAATAAAAGTTATATTATTATATAGAAATATAAATTATATCTTTATATAGTTATTGTAGTATAGGGCCATAATTCTTTTCGGATTCACTGTATTCGCTTGCCATGCGCATCTCATGCAATAGTAATATAAAGTATTCATACAATACCGAAAGCAGTTGGGATATTCAAAGATTTGGATAATCTACGCATTTATTGATACTTTCGGGCAAGGAGGCTAATTTTGAGGGTGTCTATTTAATTAAAGTTCACCGCTGACTGCATTGAACTTTATATAGGAACAATATGAAATACTTTTTTGTAAAGAATAAGTAAAATACACATTTAAAAATAATTAAACTATTATTTCATTTCTTGTGACTTTTATTTTGTACCCCCCCCCACACACACACACACGCTTTTCCTAAAGTGACACTGTTAAAAAGGGTTTTGTTAAATTTTCCTGAAATTACCCGCGGCAGATAAAATCCTAAGGTTTCATTTTTTCCACCTTAGTCAGTAATTTTTTTTTAAAATCTCGACGCCCTTGGTATTAAGTATAATAATTGGTACGGGCTGTTGGTGGTTGGGGGCATTAGTACATTGACCGTAGAGAATGGAGGGACGATATCTGGGCTGAGTCCAGTTGTCACGGCGTGGCGGGAGTTTCCTCGCTGACCTGCTAGGCTATAAAGTGTAGCAAGGAACAGGTCAAATGAGTTTTAAATAGTATTGGAGGGGGAGGTCAAGAATTGTATGTTATCAAGTTATACAGAAATGAATCCCTTAAAAAAAAAGGATTCGTGTATTTAAAACAAACATTATTCAATACATTATTTATTTTCAAATTCTCATGAATTTTCTAATTCGCATTCAGATTATCTGCAGTTGAAGATTTCTTTGAAGACTTTTAATTGAAGATAAGCTAAAATAATCAGCAAGGTAGAAATTCGAAGCCCTTGTCTCTGTTGAAATTGATGGAAATAAAAAGCCAAGTGGTTTATCTCACACAAAAAGGTTGGGGGAGGGGGGTTTACCTTCTGGAATTCTGGCAATGAAATGATTTGTATGGGGGGGGGGCTAATCATAAATAAGTTATTGCATTTACCTTTATATAAAAATTGTATACTTGTTACCCACACCTGATAGAAAGTGACCATACTCAGAATGTCCAAATATAAATTGATGCTGAGGTTTTATTCCTACCATTCAATACCCGTTTACATCTAAGTTTACTCCCAATGTTAAATTTAAAATTTATTATAAATAATTTTTGTTCATTTGTTTATTCATTGTATAATGAAATGATATGTAGTAAATTAAATGAACCAAAATTTCCCAAGCAACCATAAAATTGATTGACTGCTTTCTTGTCCTCAGTTCTCTCACAAACCCTCAGGCCATTTACACAATCAATCTGATCTGTAACACTGGCACCATCACGTGGTTTGGGGCAACCGGTGCCATTCGTCTGGAATTGACCCCTTTCCTCCAAGGGGCATACCGGGCATGTTTTCTTGTAGACTCTGATAGCACACAAGTCAAAGTGTCACATGAAGTCTTGTCCACTGACAACTACAGACTCCAAACAGAGAGGTCAGCCTCAAGCACGTACATGGTCGGTCCATCCAGGCCCAAGGAACACCATCTGAATCACTTAATGACTGCCAATTCAACGAGTCAAGAATTCTGCATCCACTCTCAGAGAGATGAACCACTTCTACTCTACATTGAATCCATTAGGATAAGCAATGTTGATGCGGTGCCTAAAATAATTTTTTATTATGACATGGAAAAGATGGACAAAATTCTGTCAGTTGGTAGTTTAGAAGGTGAGATTCAATATCACATAATCTTAAGTCAGTGTAGAATGTGGAAGGTAACGTTTTTAGTATCAGAATTCGGGAAGGGGGGGCGATTTATGTCTCAGGTTATTTTGAAATTTTGGTCTGAAACCTTATTGTCTTTGCTGCTACATCAAAATTCAAATTTGATGCCAGTCTAGAAATTCATCTCTTAACATTTTTTTTAGATAATACCAAATTAACTTACTTGTCCTTTTTCCTGATATCTAGAATGCAGGCCTTGTACTAAAGAGGAAGTTCTAGATGCTTACTGTTCCATGGATTTTGGTAAGAATTATAATTATTTCCAAAAAAGTTATTAGATTCCTTTCTTTTTATGGAAGTAGGTTTTTCTTTCTCTAGGACTGATGTTTCTTTTTGAATAATGGTAAACATTCAAATTTTAACAAAGATTTTCATAAAATAAATTTTTCACTTACTCAGGATAAGCCCATACATTTTTAAACAAAATTTTCATATTATAAAATACAAGTTAATGAAAAGAAAAAAACAAATTATTGTAAAATTAAAATCCTTTTTAACTATTTTCCGTTCATTTTAAAAAAATGTCAGTTTTTAGGACATAGTAAAAATTAAACTTTGACCTGTTGCAAATTTAAGGCCAGACAATATTAATGTACAACTCCTATAAAACTGATCTCTCTCTTCAGCTGTGATTGGCAGTCTAAATGATGTTGTACACAAGGTTGACAATCCCATGTCAACACTGACCCTTTCAATCAAGCAGGTTATCCACCAGAGAGAGGCTGACATGTTCAGACGTGTCAAGAGGTCAGACAGGCACCTCACAGGTCATGTGACAGTACCCAAACAATGCAAGATGCAGAAAAGTGCCAGTGACCTCTTGATGACCGGGAGGATGATATTCAACAGACTACAACTCAAATGTGCAACTTATCTCCATGAGTGGCGAACTTACCAACATGAAGTGGAGTGTTCTCACGATACACGACCTAAGTGAAGTACTGATATATTGAAGATAGCAATTACATACATGTGTGATAGTGGATTGGGCAACAAATGTTGGCACTGAATATCTACAGCATATTTCTTACTACTGCTTGAATAGTCTTTATAGATAAGAGGAAACTTTATTCAGTTTCTTTATTTATCATTGCTTCTTCTATACATCAAAGAAGTCAATAGCGGTGTCAAGGACAAACATTCCAAGTGTGTGCATATAGATACAAAATGTATAAAATGAGATTTACGTTACGTTCATATGTGACTTATTATTAGAGACTTTAAAACTCACGATGACAGGGTTTTGTTTGTGAAAACTGCTAATGATGATCATTGACAGTGGCTGTTTGTGATTTAAACAAGTTTGGTTGTTGCTTCAGAAAACATATATTTTAATATTGTTCAAAATGAAACAAATATGCATAGAAATATAAAGCTTATATCAAAGGATGAAAGCCAGAACAAGAAAATATATGCTTAAAGTATCTTAGCTTGTTTAAAAAAAACATAACAGTTATCAGCTACAGTTGATCACATTCATATACTCAAGTACAATTTAGCACAAAAGCCAAAAACGGTTGCACAGCCTTCAGGACATTGAAGAAGATTTGAATTTCTGAGCCACTGTTTTGCTCTAGGCCCACATTTTGCTTCTGACATGTGCCCAAGAGTGGAACAACCAAATATTGTGTCAACAGAACTATTCATTAGAACTATTCAATGCACAGTGCTGTGCTAATATTTGTATAGCTCTTTCACAAAACATTAGCTGTGATGAACATACTGGTAATAAAATGTGCTCTATGTCAGTAAAAAAAATTCTGCTGGACTGTGATAAGACTGCTACAGTTGATCTTGATTGCAACTGCTGGATTTGGGTTTAAGATATTTGTGACATGAGAAAGCTATAAGGACATATTATGTGTGACATATTTAAATTATTGGCTAAGTTGGCTTTTCATGCATAGGAATTGAGAAATATATTTTTGGTGGTTAATGACTGTATCAGAGTATTATAGTTTATTTAAACACATACCTTTAATTGCTAGTTACTTTATCATTACAAAATCACTCAAAAAATATGATTAAGAATATTTTCTAGTTTTTATTTTTTTTTAAAGTTTTATTTTTAATGTCAAAAGAATGAAATGTCTGTTTCATTGAAAAGATTACTTGGAACTACCAAAATTAAATATTAGGAAGGAAAAATTGTTTATTAGCTCAAAATATATACACTCGCAATGAAAAAAACCCAAACAATTAAAATTAAAATGATATCACTTTACTTAATATTTTTTCTGTGGGCTTTAAATTGTAACCCAAGTGTAGCACTGACAGGATTCTAGCCTGGTCATTGTAAATAATATTTAAAAATCAAATACATATTTAAAAATAATCAAATGGCTGAAGTGTTTAAAGGACTCTTAAGGAATCCCAGAGGGGCTGTGTCCCACATATTGAGTGAGAACTCATCGCCTGGAGCATATTGTTTATTCTAGTGCAGGCTCATATATATTTTTAATTTAGAATTTTTTTTTCTTCTTACAGACAATAGATAAACACATATAAAAGTTCCATAATCACAGTATTTTTTAAAATTCAACTTTCCTCTAATGGGCTCCTGGAATGTCATGCATAATTTTAAACAAATAATTCATATGATGTGAATGGAACCAGGGAAACATACTTAATGGCTAAGAGGGGAGTCTCAAAATGGTAAATATTTGTCATCGATTGTGTTGGGCCCTATGTCAAATTCACTTACAAGTTTTGGGGGCTTCCAGTACTTAACGACATTGAGGTGGATTTGATTCTAAACTAGTATGTGTGACCTTATAATTATATTTGGCCAGTTTTGCATAACAGTGTCATTCTATGTGATATTTATTCTAGCATAAAATATGATGTACATAATGTAATGTATTAAATTGTACTAAGTATTTTATAGTAATATAATATACATTATTGTCAGATATATGTAATTCTAAAAGGTGCAAATAAATTTTTCTTTACCTGGCACAGGCTATTGGTATTGATTATGTCCTTGTTTCTGAACAGAAAGATTATGTCTACTTGGCTTCTGCAACATGTTGTTGCACCTAGACCAGTGATGGTGAACCTTTTTTGGGGCCATGTGCCCAAAATTCAAACCAAAACCCACTTATTTATAGCGAAGTACCAAGAACTATAATGCAACCCCGAGTGGGGGGGGCGTGGCTAATTTCATTAAGAAAGTATTATTTTAGTCACGTGCTGGCTGATGAGGCTCTGCGTGCTGACTGTGGCAGGCTGCCATAGGTTCGCCATCACTGACCTAGACTGTTATTGCGATCCGTGTATGCCTGTGTCTAAGCATAGTACACCTGTATACTAATGTGACGGTTTATCTAATAAAGGAGTCTTATATTTGACACTAAACCCGTTGGGACAATATCATATAAGTGAACAGAAAAGCATAGAAAATAAAATTGTGAGTAATATTTAAATTTGGCTAATTTACCGTATATACTAGAGTATAAGTTTAGTTTTTTCCCCTCCAAATTTCAAGGCAAAAATCAGGGGGTTGACTTATACACACTTAACTCATTTTATAAACGCCACGAGTTTACCATAGTGGTCATTGAAGAAATGTAAAATTCCACTTTTCAAGTGACAAATCAGTGGGTCGACTTATACTCCATCGAATTATATGAGTATATACGGAAAGGGGCCGTCCATAAAGTACGTCACGCTCTAGAGTGGGGGAGGGGGTGTAAGAAAGTGTGACACTTTGTGACAGGGGTAGGGGGTCCGGTCATGTGTGACGTCACGGTGTTTTATATTAAATTTTAATTATTTTGTTTATAAAAAACGACATTTTTGTTCGAAAGTGTGACGTACTTTGGGGGGGGGGTTCCGAGATTTTTTTACAGGGGGAGAGGGGAGTTAAAAATGGTCAAAAATAGCGTGACGTACTTTATGGACGGCCAAAAACTAATAAAAACAATAAAGCAAATAATAAAAATCATACACGTAAATCAAATTATGTAAAGAATCAGAAAAACTTATGAACTGGAATGAAAATGGTTCCCCTAAATAAGGTTCACATGGAAAGGAGTCCCACACGTTGGTGAACCCTGCTTTCGGGCATGGATTTGTGTCTCTAGTTAAGAAGAAAACCCCATGTAAGATCAGTTACTATACTTTTATTGACCGGAAGTTTTATATTTTGTTTATTACATTGTCCATATTCATTCACAAGACATCTTAAATTTTTCTCTAGCACTAGCAGAAGAAGCATAACTTATTTGTTTACACTAAACATGATTACAATTATACAAGTGAACAAAAGTATATCCTTTTACAGAATTCGGTGGTGGACATGCACTGTTAGGTCATTAAAAGGTAGAAGTCACTGGTGGAATTTTATTGTCATGAAAGGTCGGAATGTGAACTAACTTTAACGCTCTATCAGACAGGAGGTAAGTTACATGTTTGATGCAAAAAAAAAGTTAAAAGTGTAAGTGGAGACCACACCTTAACAATTCAAGGTGCTTAACTTCTTCATACTGCGATTTCATTGTAGGACATGCACCCGAAGTCAACAACCATTTCATTCATTTATTTTTGAGACGATAACATGAAGAGGGAAAAAAACAGTATCACGGCAACGGTTTAAGCTTCATACAAGTTTGTGATTTAAGCTTTTCCATTCAGATAACCAGCAAGAAAAAAAGGTGTTACCATCAATTGAAGCCCGATGCTAAAATAAACTGAAATGTTATTTCCCTTTCTGAACCCACTTCAGGCATTGCCAAACCAAACGGCTTTCAGCTGCTCCGTTGAACATTCTGTAACAATACAAGATCAACATTCCGTGTCTCTAAGTGCCTTCCTCTACATCTGCAGCGATATCTCCACACTTATATAATTTAGGTGACTAGTGTGTGGCGCTTTAAATAGTCAAATATTTCAAGTATGTCTCCAACTCCAATGGCATTGTATCCCTGTGTGACTTCACTCGTCACAACATCGTTCTTATCAAACTGATTCAATTAGAAATCATTTCCCCAGATAAGCCTTAAAAGCCCATTCATACAATGAAAGGTTTTTCATATAAAAAAAGAACGTTTCCTATATATATTATATATGAAGAAATCAACCGAAACCATTTTTTAAAACTTCTCCTCCAATATGCTTTTCATGAACCTTGTACCAGCTTAGCCACTGCATTGCCCATCCAAAAATCAGATTTGCTCTAGGTGGAATAGTCATAGATAATAAAACTTCCAGACTAGAGGCTTTCAATCTTCTGCAGAACAATAGAGTATGTTCCTATGGTCAAAGTATTGTAAAGAATCTGGCTACCATTTTCAGGACAATTCATTATTGAGATTTTTTAAAAATGTTTCATATTATGTCTTTGTTTGCATTTTACTTTTAGCAGAATTTTTTTTTCAAATCTGAAGATGTCATGTTCCTTTATAAAATGTGTATATAAAAACTTGGCAGTAATGTAGTATTTCTAGATGTATAGATTATAGAGGCTTAGGTGACGCTAGTACTAGTCAAGAATTTATAAAGTATAGTATGGTCATGTAGAGAATCTTTATAATTTATAGCATTATGCAGCTAACCAAATCTACCTGTGGCTATAATAAATACAATATGTTTATAAGAAGGCCCAGTATATTTCTATGGGTATAGAATCTATAATGTAGTCTCATCATGTAGCTTAGTTATGTAAATAATTTCCCCCTATCCTAACTGCCTATGCTTATATACTATATAGTGAAACCACTCAGCCATGAAGAAAAATCACGTCTTTGTTTGTTCGGATAATAGAAGGAATGCGTTGGCTGGTGGCCAAGGAAGTGAAGCGAGTGTGGGAAAGGGTGGCAACTCAACCCCGTGAAGAAAATTTGAAAAGAGTTTTAATTTTAGACCTGAGAAAATTGACCGAGCCATTGTAACTGTCTGATTCTTTGGACGCTTCAAGTCTTTTTTTACAGTGTTGGCCAGGGTTTCTCACGTGTTCATTTCAACAGCAGATCTCGGGTTGACCCAAATTTCACATGAACATTTTCATTATCATTGACCTTGTGACGAGCAGACGAACCATGCTAAAAGCGGTCATTAAAATAGCTATAATAACAGACCTAACAAGGTTTGTTGACCTATTTTCGGACCATGGGAGATTCTGACTTCTCTGTAACATATAAATAAATATATGTATGAAATACATGTATGAAATGTATGTATGAAATACATGTTTAGACTTGATATGATTATCTACCTATCTATCTATCTATCTATCTATCTATCTATCTATCTATCTATCTATCTATCTATCTATCTATCTATCTATCTATCTATCTATCTATCTATCTATCTATCTATCTATCTATCTATCTATCTATCTATCTATCTATCTATCTATCTGTCTGTCTGTCTGTCTGTCTATATGTCTGTCTGTCTATATGTCTGTCTGTCTGTCTATATGTCTGTCTGTCTGTCCGTCTGTCTGTCCGTCCGTCTGTATATTGGGATCCCACTTGAGAAAAGACTGTTGGTGTGGAGAGGCATCACAAGGGTTGTTTTCACCTAGTGTGGTAGCTCATGGTGTCACCCCCTCACGACTTACCCTATAAACCTCCTCCGACTTTGCCAGTACCAAATAACGGGAACTTACATAATTTTACATTTTGGTGTCCTCCCTTGTGATGGTGTCACCCGTTGCGGTCCGCACCCCCTAGTGGCGGCTCTGTTGGTGTGTACGATATTGTGGTTCATTTTTAAGTAATGCGTAAGTCATTAAAAGATTGTGTTTTATGTTACCGTGTTATGTGGTTGTTCCCCCATCACAGTTTTGCCCGGTTCAGTTATATGTGTAAAGAACAGATACAAATGATTATGCCCTATTCCTATATTTGGACAGGGCGTTAGTGAAATAATCTGCTGACTAATATTGAGAGAAATATTTACACTACCCCCTCTCTAAACGCATGGGCTGGCTACACTCTGAAGCAGGCATCAGAAAAGGTTTGTTTTCTTACCGACTCAGTTCGCCCACATTAACGGCCTATCCACAAACACCTTGGCAGCAATTCCTGAAGATGGCTGTTCATAGATGAGACAATGGATGCCTTATTGAGGGGAATAGATATTTCAGGACGAAATGGAGGTTTTCTTTTCCTCCTCGTTATATATAGTAATATTGCAATATATATATATTAGGGCTGCGGAAATTAACGATTAATTTCTCGATTAATCGTTATAAAATTTTAACGATTAAAAGTGTTTTTAACGATTAATCGACCCACCACTTATAAATGTACTGGAAGTCAAAAAGTACAATTTTTCGGCCGATAAAGATAAAATTATTTTACGGACGATTACACGAAAATTTTGGTTTTAAACTATTGACTGACGTGAATGTTCAAAATGTTGATAAAGGTTATTGTTTCCATTGAGAGAAATCGTTTGCATACCATGCAATGTTCCCTATAAGTCTAAGCTTCGTTGGTCCGTGTGCAAAGTTAAAAAAACAACAACTCGTGTGCAAAGTTGCACAGCGCCCATTTTTGTGCAATATTTTACAAAATTGGCTGCGTGGTGATTCAAAACTCCTGCGTTGCGTCGGTCAAATATCTGCGCAGCCGTGCTGCTTAAAGGGAACATTGCTACCATGGTTCTAACACTTCGAGGTAGAGGAGTAGAGAGAGGGGCTTTTGGAGAGTGAGTAGAGAGGGAGCTTCAAAGATGCTACCGCTTGTATCTTTGGAAGCTCTTGTATCTCTGATAGCTCTTGTGTATCTTTATTCTGATAGATCTTGCATCAATAATGGATCTTGTATCACTGGTAGCTGTTCCATCTCTAATGGATCTTGTATCACTGGTAGCTGTTCCATCTCTAATGGATCTTGTATCACTGGTAGCTGTTCCATCTCTAATGGATCTTGTATCACTGGTAGCTGTTCCATCTCTAATGGATCTTGTATCACTGGTAGCTGTTCCATCTCTAATGGATCTTGTATCACTGGTAGCTGTTCCATCTCTAATGGATCTTGTATCACTGGTAGCTGTTCCATCTCTAATGGATCTTGTATCACTGGTAGCTGTTCCATCTCTAATGGATCTTGTATCACTGGTAGCTGTTCCATCTCTAATGGATCTTGTATCACTGGTAGCTGTTCCATCTCTAATGGATCTTGTATCACTGGTAGCTGTTCCATCTCTAATGGATCTTGTATCACTGGTAGCTGTTCCATCTCTAATGGATCTTGTATCACTGGTAGCTGTTCCATCTCTAATGGATCTTGTATCACTGGTAGCTGTTCCATCTCTAATGGATCTTGTATCACTGGTAGCTGTTCCATCTCTAATGGATCTTGTACCACTGGTAGCTGTTCCATCTCTAATGGATCTTGTATCACTGGAAGCTGTTTTATCTTTAGTGGAGCGTGTATGTCTGGTAGCTGTTGTATCCCTAGCAGCTCTTATGCATTGTATTCCATAATATATCAGTAACCTCGAGTCCAAGCAGGGTTTGGGATTTAAAGAAAGATTTAAGGGACTATTTTTCAAATCCTAGTAGAGTTTTTTCCTGAGCTTTAAGGAACGGCTATTGACAGTTCCGTTGTGCCATTTGGCCTTGATTCGAGGTTGAGAGCCTGACCAAGTTAAAGCTCAGCCGGGTGTTGCGGCTGACAACATCAAGGAGCTTACTGAAACAATACTTCTGGCCACAAGGTGGACGATGCCTGGTAAAGGCCTTGTAATTGAAGTCGCCCGAAGCTAACGGCAGAAGTCCAAGCTGCAGTTTAACAAGTACAAAAGAAAGCTAAACGTGTTAATTTGTTTCATGTATTCACAGATAGTAGAAAAATCTGATGATTATTAAACTCTCTGCAGGACCAATGATTTTGACCCGGAAAACAGGAGATTGAAAAAACCCTTGAATCTTTTGACTGAGGAAGAAGGAAACCGTCTGAGTTTTATTGAAGACAAACACTGCCCAAGCAAGTTTTACTTTAACAGGCTATTGACAACACTAGGGAATCATAAATAGAAGTAAAAATAAGATTTTTAAAAACCACGTTTTTATAAGTGTACTAAAAAGAAGAAAATAATTTAAAACGTATAAGTTCAAGTACTTTAATTTAATATGACTAAAAACGTGGGGCAGGCGCTTATGAGGTTTAACATATGCGGTTCACTCATTCTCTCACTTATAGATCTCTCTTTTGCCTTCTAAATTAGAAATCTTTAGTTTTTATACCAAACACCCGCCCCACGTTTTTAGTCATATTAAATCAAAGTACTTGAACTTATAAGTTTTAAATTATTTTCTTCTTTTTAGTCCACTTATAACAACCTGGTTTTTAAAAAAAATATTTTTACCTCTATTTATTTTACCAAACACCTCATAAGTGCCCGCCCAACGTTTTAAAAACACGGCGATGTGGTCACGGGGTGAACTCGTGGATGTCAACAAAAGCAGACGGTACAGATGCTTATATATAGATAAACTAAAAAGTTCAATAATTTAATAACGGTACATTCGATCGATCTGAAATTTTGATACAATGCATTGTTATCCAAGATCGATCTGTGGTAAAATTTTGAGATCTCTAGGGCTACCAGAAGTGGTTTAATTTTACGTTGGCAGATTTGAAAAATTGTGGACAGACAGGAACGAAAGCGAGTTAATAAAACCATGGTAAAAATATCATCATTGCAGTGACTCATCTGTTGAGCTTTGTGCCCTGCGCTTGACATAGCCGGGCATTTGGGCGGCAGAATCCTACACTCAGAAAATGTATGCCACTGTCCAACAGATGGAGAAAGTCACTATGGTGCTAGCCTGGGGCTTTAGAATGTACGCTGCATCTGATAAGAATATGTAAGTAATTAAACATAACCAACACCAGATCTTGATGACTGAGATAAGGTCAGGACTGCCCAACCTATGTCTACTCAACAGTGAACAGGCTCAAATACAGCAGGATTTGAACCACCGTCTAGACTAGACTGAAACAGTGGCGCACCTGTTGACTGTGAGCCTCGTGCTGCACACTGTCTGGGAGGCAGGAGAGTCATACGCTGTGGTAAATAAAAATCTGTAGCATGTCGCTACCTCACATAATATTTATGTCTGAAACTAAGCACGACCGACCAAATAAAAATAAACAAAGTTTATTGTTGTGGACAGTTATAAAAACAAAGGGAGATAATGGAATGCAGCTGCAGCTCTAACTAATGCAGGGTGAACACAAATAGGGTCATCAGATTATATAATACAACAATCTTTGTTTTAACCCCCTTCCCCTCCCCCACAACCCCGTTAAAGAAAAATAAATAACGGTAAAAAATGATTTTTAAAAACCACGTTTTTATAAGTGGACTAAAAATAAGATAATAATTTAAAACTTATGGAAGAGATATCCAAAGAAGAAATATGGACGGCCATCGATGTACACGGGACAGGGGAAGCAGCAGGTATAGATAACATACCACCCGAGGTCCTAAAAGAAGGAGGAGCTGAAATCATCAACCAACTCCACAGTATCTTCAACAAAATTTGGTCAACTGAAACCCCTCCTGCAGAATGGAAAAGGGGTTTACTAATTAAAATTCCAAAGAATGGGGATCTGTCACAATGTGAGAAATGGCGAGGAATTACTCTACTATCAGTACCAAGCAAGGTCTTTAGCAGAACAATACTAAACAGAATAAAAGATGCCTGCGATGATCTCCTGAGAAAAGAACAAGCTGGGTTCAGAAAAGGAAGATCATGCATTGACCAAATAGCAACACTCCGGATAATTATAGAACAATCTATTGAATGGCAATCTCCACTCTATGCCACATTTGTGGACTTTGAAAAGGCCTTTGATAGCATAAATAGAGAAACTATATGGTCAATAATGAGGCACTACGGAGTACCAAACAAAATAACTAACATCATCCGAAATCTGTACGAAAACTTCACCTGCCAAGTAGTACATAATGGAAGACTAACAGATGAATTCCATGTCACAACTGGAGTCAAACAAGGATGCCTCCTTTCACCACTTCTGTTCCTTCTTGTGTTAGACTGGGTCACAAAAGAAGCTTATGCAAGCTCAGGAAAAGGAATCCAGTGGAACCTAATGCAAAAACTAGAAGATTTGGAGTTTGCGGATGACTTGGCCATTCTGTCCCACAGACTTCAAGACATGCAAGACAAAATCATAGCGTTGAGCGAGACTGGGAAAAGAGTAGGACTCAATATAAACATCCAAAAAACAAAATTTTTGAAAATAAACTTCCTACAAGATGGAGTCATCCAAGTAGAAAACCGCAACCTGGAGCAAGTAAACAACTTTGTATACCTTGGGAGTGTGGTCAGTGTATCAGGGGGAACAGATGAGGACATCGAACGAAGAATAAATTTGGCGCGACAGGCCTTTGCCAATCTGAAACAGGTCTGGAGATCTACACATATCTCTGTCAAAACAAAAGTAAGGATCTTTAACACCAATGTTAAAACGGTCCTACTCTATGGATCCGAAACATGGCGGACGACAGAGACAACAAAAAATAGACTCCAGACCTTTGTTAACAGATGCCTCAGAAATATTCTGAAAATAAAATGGTTCGATAAGGTCGAAAACTCCAAGCTGTGGGAGAGGTGTGGACAAAGAACAGTAGAACAACAAATCATGGAAATAAAGTGGAGATGGATTGGACACACCCTCAGGAAAGATAACAGCAGGGCTAGGCAGGCCTTAGATTGGAACCCCCAGGGCAAACGACAACGAGGGAGACCCAAGCTTACATGGAGACGGAGCATGTTGGACGTCTGGAAGGACTGGGAAGAGCTGGGAAGAATTGAAGCGACTGGCAAGGGACCGTGTAGAGTGGCGAGCTTTGACAGAGGCCCTATGTTCCACAAGGAACTCAAAGGGCAAATGATGATGATTTATTTTACCAAACACCTCATCAGCGCCCGCCCAACGTTTAATAACAAAGCGATGAGGTCACGGGGGGAACTCCCCACGTGAAATTAAACTACAGCAGGCGGGTACGGATGCCTATTTAATAATATATAGAGAAACTAAACAGTTCAATAATTTAATAACGGTACATTCGATCGATCTGAAATTTTGATACAATGCATTGTCATCCAAGATCTATCTGTGGTAAAATTTTGAGCTCTCTAGGACCATCAGAAGTGGTATAATTTTACGTTGGCAGATTTGAAAAATTGTGGACAGACAAACAAACAAACCACCAACAAACAATGCCACAGGAACGAAAACGAGTTAATAAAACGTAGTTAATATTTTTAAAAAAACAACATACGGCTACTGGTGACTTTATTTAAATGACTATTCACTGAGGGGTGCCATCGCAAAGTTTCAAATTAATTAAATCATATGCTGTAGCTCTGAAGAGTGGGAAATGGGATGTTGGTTTCCAATTTTCTTTCATCTTTCAAAAGACGACAAACCCTTTTCCCTATTTGCCTGTTTGTATTTGTATGTATTTATTTTTGGACGGGGTGGGGGATGATGAACTAAAAATATTTAATTTTATGGAATACGTTTTTAAGGCTCTGGTTGTGTGTGGTGAGGCTGAGTGGGGATGGGGGTGGGGGCGGTATTTCCAAAGAAAGCAAAAGTAAACATTTATCAACAGTTACCATGAGTCACAGAATATAAAGTCTCTCTCCCTGATCGCTCGTGGTTTTATGCTGAGAAAAAATGGAAAACACTTATGAGTTTTGCTGATCTCATGATGGGATCACATTATTTGAACTAATAATTTAATTATTTAAACTAAACTCATTAACATATATGGTTTCTACACTATATTAGATTTTTTAAAGTAAGTATTTTATATTTAAGTGTTGATTTCTATGAAGAAAATGAACGACGTTTTTGTTATTTGGTAGGTTTATGTCTTGCAAATAGATGTTGCATTTTTAACACTTGACAATTTATAATGCAAGGCAAAATAGTGAAAATACTATATTACCCCAACAGTAATACGTTTACAGATATAAACTATAGGCGCCGAATATGTCAATAAAGTGCTTAAAAATAATGAATTAGAGCAATATAAAAGACCGAGATTATATTAAAATAAACTAATAAAAATAGAAATAAATATTTGTTGATGACAAGGATTTTATAATCACTCATATGAGTGAAAAAATTTTTTAACTGACATATATTTTCATACATTTAATTTCCAAATAAACATTGGGACAAAGGGAGCTAAAGTCCGGATTGCTTCCCTGCATGCTGTATAATATGGAACAAACTTGCTTATAAAGTCTTATATTATCATATCTGTTACAGACGCTCCTTCTATACAGAAGATTATTGCGTCCTACACTTATCTATGGTTTGTGTTTAGTCCTGCATTTTTATTAGAGATTTAAATGTTGATAAAGTTTTGGTTTCGCTGGTTTTTTCAAGCAACCCATTCCACGCCCGAATTCCGGACGGGAAGAGCGAAAATTTGTATGTGTTTGTTCTTGCATACGGAATAAGAAAGGTGTTTTTATCCATATGTCTATCTAAGGCTTATATTAAGTTATCTGTGTGTTGTATTTCTAAATTAGAATTAATTGCTTTATGTATGATTACTACTTTGCTCTTGGTTCTTCTATCCTCTAGTGTTTCAAGGTTTAATGATTTAACTAATGGTGTTATTCTTGTCAGTTTTGAATATTCTCCAGTAATGAATCTGGCAGCTCTTTTTTGAATTTGTTCTAGTTTATCAATGTTTTCTTTGGTAGATGGATCCCCAGTGGCGTAGCTAGAAGTTTTTTCGCCCGGGGCGGTCTCCAATTTGCCGCCCTATTTAGGGTCTGTCCATAAATGACGTCACGCACCTAGAGGGGGGGGAGTCACAGGTTTGTGACGATGTGTGACGAAGGGGGGAGGTGTTCAAGAAATGTGATGTCACGTCAAAAGGCGCAACTTTAAATAAATTTCCACTTAAATATTTGATTACTGACACTGTATTTAATGACGTTTATGTAAAACGCGTGTTACGATATTAGAATGCAGCCTGACACTAAAAACATAAACATACTTAAATGGCAAAAATTTAATTGAAACATGTTCATTTTCAAACAGAAAATACGGCTTTGTGACGTCTTATTGAAGAAGGGGTCTAAGTTTTTGTGACGAGGGGGGGGAGGGGGTGAACAATCAGTCAAAAAAGCGTGCTTCATTTATGGAAGGCCACTTAGTCGATTATATTATGGTTTTTAAAAATTAATGAACATGACTAAGTAATTGTAATTGAAACGAAGTGAAAGGTGGGGAACATGTTTACTTTTGCATGCCATATTTATGTAAGCAGTAATAAAATAGGCCGCATGAGATTATATACCTATAAATACACATTTATAAAAATACAAGACACTTTTTTAAAGGCCACAAGAAAGTTACTGAGCTCGCAGGCAATGAGACAAAACATATTCCAAATTTACACTTAAAAAAAAACATTACCAATTACTATTACTATTCTTTTATGTTGTATTTATAAATTAATGATTTTTTTACAAACAAAGAAATTGTATACATTAGCAGTGGCGTAACAACGGCTTGACATTGGGGCAATTGCAAAGGGCGCCGGCCTGCGCCAGTTCAAAAGGGCGCCGCTAAATCTCTAATTTCTAAATTTTTATTTAAATAAAAGGCGCCAAAAATAAATTAGCCAAGGGCGTCAAAAACCCAGTTACGCCTCTGTACATTAGTATGTAAACATTAATACATTTACTTTCATAATAAAAAAAAACATATTTATACATTTACATTCCTAACTTTCATAATTGAAAAATCGTGTATTATGCTATAAAAATTAAAATTATTTGTAATATCTTGTTCTATGGACAGTATTGCAAGATTTTGTTGTCTTTAATCGCTCATTGTGGAACGAAGATAATTTTATCAACTTCAGTTTGGAGCAGCTCCTTTCACAACTAGCGACACTGATAGCAATAGTTGAAAAAATTCATAACAAAATTACAATGTTGGGTACAGAATTTCCCAATCTTACTGTTGAATAAATTTTAATAGATCAAGGGTGCCTTTTCCCCCGTTTTTCTAACATAATGCCTCTTCTTGTAGTGTAGGTACAGCCATAAAAACATGGATCTTTTTTCTTTCCATATTGAACTGTCAATGTCAATAAAGTAATTTATTTGATGTTCAAATGCTTCATTTAGTAGGTTACATATATTATATACGAATATTTTCTTGCAAGGAAATGCAACTCATCAAAGCGTTGTTTTCTTTTCTTTTATAATTCCATCCATGGATAAAAACATTTCTCGTTGTAATTCTTGTTTTAAAGATAGAACCACGTCTTCTGAATTTCCCCTACTCATATGTTTCACCTTCTAACTAGGCGTTCAGTTGATATCTCCATCTCTTCACAAATTGTTTGGCTGATATAACAGCATTTTGTATTAGCACATCTCTTTGTTCCATGCAATGGCTTTGCATTAATTTTTAAAAAATGACGGGTTCCCATAAATTGAGATAACATAGAAGAGAAAAAGATTGCATAGAATTGAGTAAAATTCCAGCATCTGATCTCGTTTTCCTAGTTACTTCTTCAGATGTCAATTTTTCCAACACGCTTGAAAGTTTAAAATAAGTCTTTTTCGAAATTATTTTATTAACAGAGAAATTTGAATATTTACATATTCTTGTCATAAATCTAAATAATTTTCCATAAAATAGATGAATTTAAAATATTTTGCTTATTACTATTAATGTACTTTAATACGCCACTGTGGGTCCCATACAGAAGATGCATATTTTAGTACAGGTCTCACCTAAGTGAGATAGAATTTTAGTTTTATATTTCTTTTACATTTGTTAAAGTTTCTTTTTATAAAGCCTAAGGGGCTGTCCATAAATGCCGTCACGCACCTGGGGGGGGAGGGGGTCACACTTTTGTGACGATGCGTGACGAGGGGGAGGGAGGGGGGTTGAAGAAATGTGACGTCACATCAAAAGGGTAACTTTAAATAAAAGTTCCACTGAAATATTTGGTCCTTTACAATTTATTTAATGACTTTTTAAAAAATTATTTTTAAAAAATTAAAATAAAATCAGTGCTTCTCAGTGTGCCGGTCGGTAGGCCATCAGACGCTGGTTGGCGTAGGCTATCAAGACATGAAAATTAAATCTAATTATAATCCTTAAGTTTGAGAATCCACAAGATAACAATAATAACATATGAAATTGTTACACTGCGTCGTTTGATGTTGACATCAAAGCAATTGTGATGTAATCGCAGCTCCGTTTGGTTCTCTCATGGACTTTTTGCCAGTTACCCCAAAATATACACGTTTATGTGTGCGTTACCCCCCCCCCAACCCCCATATTTTAGGCCCTGCTCACATGACTCGGGGATTTGGGGGAGCGTCATTAGCCCCCCCCCTCCCCCGAATATGCTACTGGTGAGTTTTACAAGCATGACAAGTGTCTAAAAATGATCTGAATAGGATTATGTGCAGATATTTTAAGTCAAAACGACACGGAATGTCATTTTTCTTTAAAAAGGGGGGGGGGAGGGAATCTATTTGATAGAATTATAAACGTTTTAAGTTTGATATAATTGTTCGATTGGTTTTTGGTCAAACGCCCCTGGCCATTCTAGTCTTCTAGATCAGTGCTTCTCAAAGTGGTGGTCCGCGGACCGGTGCCGGTTCGTGGGCCATCCGCTGCCTGTCCGCAGATGTTCTAAAAAAAAGGACAGAAAAAAATGTCAGAGTAGGGAAAATAGTGCACCAGTCTCTGGTGCAATGGAAAAAATTCCTGCCAGTCCGCCATACTAAAAAGTTTGAGAAGCACTGTTCTAGATATAATGGTAAATGAGCCCATTTTAAATTAGTCAATTATTCATTAACTTTAATGAATGCATCAAATTCTTGACATCGCAATTCGAGAGGAGCACAAAACAACTTTTCTTCTTAGCACAGTTTTTAAGGCATTAATTTTAAATATCACAGAAAGAATACGCGATACAGACAAGTCATGTGGATTAAGATTATTGACACTCGTGTCAATGTCAAATAAATGAAAGTAGGATAGATTTAGGTGTCTTCGTATAGTACGTAGGTAAGAAATCTACATAGTTGCCAAATTTTTAAATGCATTTTCTGGAAGGAACCTGTTCAATAATGGACATATGTTCCAAGCGTACACGAGCACATGACGTATTTTAATATATCTAGTGGATTGTAGTGGATGTTATATGTCCCAAATGAGTCTGCAAGAATTCCCTTTTTGACCCCAGATGAGGTTATTTACCTCTGTTCGCCGACCTCTTTCTTAAGGGACCCGTCAGAGGGATTTAAAAAAAAACATTTTAAAAATGTTATTTTAAAATAATTTTTTTCTAAACAAAGACGTTAACCGTGATGATTAATAGTCAATGTTTAATTTGTATGCATTAAAATAAAAAAGAATCTAAGGATGTTAACACAGTTCGTTTTCTGAAGGTCAGTTAAACGTTTTTAAAAAATGCTTCACGCGAGTTACGATATTACAATGTAGATCTTCACTAAATAAATAATAAATACTTAAATGACAAAAAAAGTGATTTGAAACATACTTATTTTTAAATAGAAAATAAGTTGTATTTTGTTGTTGTTGTTTTGGGGGGGGGGTCAACGATTTGTGACGTATTTTTAGAGGGGGGTCTAAGTTTTTGTGACGACGCGTGACGAGGGGGAGGGAGGGGGTCAAAAATCGGCAAAAATCGCGTGACGTCATTTATGGACGGCCCCTAAGATTTTGTTTGATTTTTTAATAACTTCATTGACATGGGGATTCCATGATAGTTTCTTATTTATTATGACTCCTAAGTATTTTGCATCTTTAGTTTGGGTCAGTTCCTTTCCATGAATGAAATATTTTGAATTTATTTGTTTCATTTTCTTTGTTTCTCTTAACAGTTGACACTTTTAATCTGGGTGGAAAGACATACTCCAGTTAGATTCCCATTTTATCAATTCAGCTAATGTCTTTTTGTAAAATTTTGCTATCTTGTTCTGATTTAATTGTTCTATAAATTATATAATCAACAGCAAATAACCTAACTTTAGTTCCTGTTGAGATGTTGTTGGGTAAATCATTTATAAAAATTAAAAAGAGTAAGGGACCTAGATCAGTTCCTTGTGGAACTCGACAGTTAACCTTTATTGGTGCAGATTTAGATCCATTAGTTATTACAGTTTGCTCCCTACCCAAAAGGAAGTCTTGGATCCAGTGTTGGTTAATTAAGAAATAATAATTGTAAAAGATACAATTTGTAAAATATAATTTAAAAAAATTGGTTGATGCCTTGTAGTTTTAAAATATGAGAGTGCTCTGACCTACTAGTACTAGTAACGCCCCAAACCCCCAGGCCCCACCTCGTCTTTGTTCGATATCAATGGGTCAAGCGAGGCTTTCATTGGTGAATGTGAAGTCAGCGAGGGCCTCCACCCGGTTCTAGTGAGATGAATTGAACGTCCTTTGAATGGTCATTGTTTGTGCCATCTTTTGTCCGTGGTCAGCCTCACGGGACCAGCACGTTGACGATTGTTTTCAATTTAGTAACGCCGTCACGTCCGTGTTGGGTTGGATTCTTTGGTAGATTAGTATTGGTGGTTAACTTGGGCTGTTGTACATGTGTACACGTGTTGTCAACTTGGGCTGTTGTATACATGTTTAATTCAGTAGTTACTTGGGTTGTATCATGTGTACACGTGTAGTCAACTTTGTTTGTTGTACATGTGTAAATGTGTAGTCAACTTGGATTGTTGTATACATGTTTACTCGGGTAGTTAACTTGGATGGTATAAATATGTACACGCTATGGCGGATTAGGAGGGGGGCTGAACAGACTAAAGCCAGGGGCCCCCAATGGTTAATGAGTCCCCAAATTTAGTATATTTTATAATAAAGGTGGACAAATGTTTGCATGAATTCCTGAAATTATCATAAATTAATAAAATATTATCTATTAATCTAATCGCTATTCAGACCCGATAGTCTTAGTAATAGAAAAACCTGATTTTATAGGCTCAATAAGAGAAAATATTAAAGAAATTGAATTTATTAAATTTACATCTTCCGGCAAGCTATCCTGGTCGTGTAGAAGTGTGTCGGCTCGCGGTGCAAGCAGTGACACGATAGAGTCACAGCGGGGAATACTTTTTTTTTCCTTTTGTCTTTTAAAAAAAATGTATTTGTCTTTTTACACTCAATTTTAGGATACCGGCAACCGGTTATTTCTTCGCGTTCGGTTTGTTCATGAATAATCTTTTTGTCTGTAGTACAGACAACGTATGAGAACGGAACCAATGGACTATTTAGTTACAAGTTACAGTCTTATATTAGCTGCTAGCAATAATTTTTTAAAGGGACGCTGGCTTAGGTTGTTGTTGTTTACAGTAGCGTCACTAGGGGGGGGTGCGGGGGGGGGTGCGGGCCGCCCCGGGTGACACCCATCAGGGGGTGACACCCAAGCCTAAAATTTACTGTGTACGATTTTATGTCAGAAAAAAAAGAAGACACATTTTTTTCATCTAGAAAGAAATTGAGAAATACAATGAAATACGTTTAAACCGAAAACTTATTAATAAAATAAAATATCAGTTAACAGGCAATAATAAAACGTCTCCACAAACTACCATAAAACTAATTAGGAAAAAAAAGGAAAGAAAAAGCCGCACAATTTAAAAAAGGCTGGACATAAAAGAAGCGGTGTCTTTTGTTTTAGAAGAAAATCCAACATACTGGGCTTTGACATACCGACACACAGGAGTCAGCCTGATGAGACCAATCCCTAACTCACTACTTCCTCCACGACAGTTGAGGGGGGGGGATAAGATTTTTCTTCAAAAAATAAATAGATAGGTTTTCTTTGTTTTTTTTTATTTATAGGAAAATAAGGTATTTAACGTGTTTGAGTTATTATTTTTTAAATTTATAATTATTAAACATGCATATCTATGTTAATGTAATGTACTCTAAGAAACATGATTTTCGTATTTTCTTGAGTATAGGTACTTTTTAAAATAACCTTTAACACTAAATTAATTTCCCATAAAAACATTTCAGTCTTTTCGATTTCGTATGAAACGATTTTCACTGATAGATCGCGTGATGCGTACGTTCGGCAGCCGAAGTAAAGTTGATTTTGAACGACGCGATCAGAACCGCACCTGCAGCGACGAATTTTTAACGTTGAAAACCGTCTGGTCTGAACATTATAAAGCATATTACTGAATATATAATCTATTAAATTCAAGTATTTTGTCTACAATTCATGATTCCACATTCTTGGAGCAGCAAAGTAAGCCAGTTGAATCCTTTATTTAATTTTGTTAAAACAGGGAAAGATAGTGAGAATTTTCTCGAATTATTTTTGAGTCAAAATGCCACATTATAGTATACCTTTTCCTGGTTAAATAATTCTTTAATAATGATTGACTAATTTTGAAAGAAAGTTACAAAAGTAAGCCAAATGACACTTAAATTTTGGACACGTTCAAAAGTTAGACGAATTTTAGAAAATTTAATGTTCTTTTAAAGTATGACAGACAAGACTTAAACTT
The DNA here is from genome assembly GCA_944989445.1 of Ampullaceana balthica. Lineage (NCBI taxonomy): Eukaryota > Metazoa > Mollusca > Gastropoda > Lymnaeidae > Ampullaceana > Ampullaceana balthica. Next base: position 308,557 of record CALYLW010000821.1, read on the forward strand.
TAAAAAATGGCATTCAATTAATTAATAAACTTTTTTACCACGTTTTCATTAACTCGCTTTCGTTGGACATTGTTTGTCCAAGATTTTTTCAAATCTGCCAACGTATTTTACCACAGATAGATCTTGGATGACAATGCATTGTATCAAAATTTCAGATCGATCAAATGTACCGTTATTAAATTATTGAACTTTTAAGTTTATCTATAGTCTATATAAAAGCATCTGTACCGTCGGCTTTTGTTGACATCTGTGAGTTCGCCCCGTGACCACATCACAATGTTTTTAAAACGTTGGGCGGGCGCTTGTGAGGTGTTTGGTAAAATAAATAGAGGTAAAAAAATATTTTAAAAAACCAGGTTGTTATAAGTGGACTAAAAAGAATAAAATAAATAGAAGTAAAAAAAAAGATTTAAAAAAACCACGTTTTTAGAAGCGGACTAAAAAGAAGAAAATAATTTAAAACTTATTAGTTCAAGTAATTCGATTTAATATGACTAAAAACGTGGGGTGGGTGTTTGGTATAAAAATTAAAGATTTCTCTAATTTAGAAGGCAAAAGAGAGATCTATAAGCATGGGCGTCGCTAGGAATTTTTCCAGGGGGGGGGGACCCCACTTTTTTATTTTAACTGACAATGCCATACAGGTACAATTTTCAATTAAATTCAAGTTCAGTATAACATAAGGGTCGAAAAAAGCCTTAGAAATTAATAAGACTTACAAATTAGTGCTGTAATTGCTAAAATACAACATTTATTAATGCATTTAATAAATTAAAAACTTACGTTCTCACGAGAAAATTGAATTTTGCTGTGAAATAATATACGTGTACAAACTGCAGGATTACCAAGGAGGGATATCAGAAATTTTTTTACAGGCTAAAAAAAAGTCGAAAAGTATATCTATCGCGGGATTCCGAAATACCGTTATTAGAAGATTTTGGGGCGTCTGCAGCATCTGACTTATCATTGGCATTGAGGACACCAGTACACGTTCAACAGCCAGACACAACTGAAACAACTGTTCCTAATTTGATTGTCGCTGACACTTATTCATTTCCTAAATTGGATATTGGAAGGTATGTCTGGACATACGACCTTTCAAATAAGTTGAAATTGCAGCCGATTCGTCATTGTTGGACCCTTGATAAAAATTATGATTTTAGAGCGACAGTTAGGGAAACAGAGTTTTTAGTTTTTAGATATGCATGGTTATCAGACTATTCACCGTGGCTTGTATACTCGCAAATGTTAATAGGTGCCTTTTGCAAATATTGCGTGTTGTTTCTGCAAAAAGTAATTCTATGAGTTCAGTGGGTATTTGTCATCAAACCATGTACAAAATATAAAGATTTCAACGAAGATGCACGTAGCAACCTGCAAAGCACATAATGGCACAAAGGCTCTCATGAAGATGCAAGCAATTTTATTTGCTTTATTGGAAGCCAAAGCAGTTTCTATAGATGAGCAGTTGGACTTATCATTTAGAAGACAAATTCAAGAAAATCGCAACCAACTGGGTCCCATCATTTCTACATTCCTATTTTTCTGCATGCATGTTTTAGCACTTCGTGAAACAGAATCAAATTCTGGTAATTTGTATGAACTGTTAGAGTTTCGTGTTGAATCTGGAGATGAAGTTCTTGGTAATCTTTTGTTAATTGGTTCTTGTAGTGCTGAGTATGGTTCATCGACAAAACGCCCCGGACAAAACGGCCCCGACAAAACGGCCCTGGACTAATAGATGACAAATAGTAAAATTTACAATCAAATATATTTGTATTTTTACTCACCTATTCAGTGTCAGGCTTAGCTAACAATAAAAAATAATAATAACACCACAAAAGGGAATTTAATAGCCTTTACGCGAAATGGTACCAATAACGGTTGTTTGTTGACAAGAAACAATATAATAACGTCACAAGAAATAATTTTACAATTTTACCACTTTTTTAAGGGTGAAAAAATTGACGAAAGCTTAAAATGCAAACAAAATTATTTTTTTTGTTAAAAAATGTTAACAATTTGTCTGGGGCCGTTTTGACCGGGGCTGTTATGTCGGGGCCATTTTATCTGGGGAGTTTGACGGGTAACCGCTGAGTGTATCTCGGCAACTACGCAAAACACTAAAATCGAAATTTGTGGGTCTCTCTTGCATGAAGACATTGTTCGTGAAGCAAATAATTCAGTTGCAATTTCTATATTTGCCGACGAGACAAATGACATTTCGGGAGGCATTGAGCAGATGTCACTTGGTGTTAGATTTGTAAAATTAAGAACAAAATGGGAAAATGATGGTCACAGAAGAATTCCTGGGATATATTACAATTGTCAATAGAACAGCTGAAGGTTTAGCCAACACCATCATTACTAATTCATTAGAATTTTGATTAAATATGACAATGCTTGTTGGTCAAGGATACTACGAATGTTCTACAATGGCAGGTAAAGAAGGAGTCCAAGCAATAATTCGAAAAAAATACCCAAAGCAGCATTTTTACATTGCAGTTCACATAAACTAAATCTTGTTGTGAACGATTTAAATAATGTGAATGTTGTACGAAACACAATAGAAACAATTAAGTCAATTATAGTGTTTTTCCGAAAAAGTAATCAGCAAAGAAAACTTATTCTAAATGTTCCTTTGCTATGTGAAACTAGATGGACACATAAATATAAAAGCTTGCGGATTTTTGCTGAAAATGTTACAGAAATTGTTAAACAACTGGTAATATTTAGAACAATCAGTAATGTAATCAGTTACAGTGGCGTCACTAGGGGGGTGCGGGGGTCGGGCCGCCCCGGGTGACACCCATCAGGGGGTGACACCCGAGCCTAAAATTTTACTGTGTACGATTTTACGTCAGAAAAAAAAATATGACAAATTTTTTAATCTTGAAAGAAATTAAGAAATACAATGAAATACGTTAAATGCGAAAACACTTATTAAAAAAATATCAGTTAACTTGCAATAATAAAACAGTCCCAACCCACAAACAACATTAAAACAAATTAGGAAAAAAGGAAAAGAAACAGTCGCAGCAGAGAGATTTTTAAAAAAGGCTGGAATGAAAGAGGGAGTGTGTTATGTTTTAAAAGATATAAAGCCATTTGGGCTTGGACACACAGACAGCATTGACGAATCCGACCTCACGACTCCCTCCACCACAGTGGGGTTGGGGGGGGGGAGAATACGATTTTTAATCACAGACAAACAAAAAATCATCAAAAGATGGGTTTTCTTTGTTGATGTTTTTCTTGAGGAAAATTATGATTTCAATGTCTTTGAGTTAATATTTTGTTTTATATTTATTTATTTAAAAGGCGTGAAAGCATAGACATGCATGTTTATATAAAGGTAGTCCCATCCCGACTTACGCTGTTTCGTGGTTACGAACGCGCCCCCTTAAAGAATACTATTACGCGTTATTCCGTATTTTTAAAAAAAAATTTAAATAATTTTTTTCATGAGGTAACGAATTGTTTTCTCTATTTGAAATAACAAAAATTATTGAAAAATATGTATGATTATTATTTCAACCTACAACTTTCGTTTGCGAATTTTTCAAATGGCGAAGTTTTCAATCAAGTCAATAAAGCTGAGTAAGCTTATAATTATAAGTTCCTTTTCAATGCTCATTAGAGAGAGCATATAACATATTCAGTCTTTTTTGTCCCATGCAATTTCTAACTCATTATATATTCTTTTCAACTTTGAAAAGGATCGCTCTCAGCTGCAGTTTGATGTCATCATTGAAAGATAGATGCGAAGTGCGATGTGTACATTTGTAAAAGACTTTGTGAAATATAGCTCATTCAAAAGCAGCAAAATTTTTAGCTCTGTGCACGTATTTTTGAGTTTCGCTTTGTGCTACTTCCTTTTCTTTACCCTGAGCCTGGGGCTGGACAATAACTCTTTTAAGAGTTCTGAAAATTGGACTAGTTCTGAAGGTAAGCAGTCTTCGAAATCACTTGAACTTGAATGCTCTTCCATTAACTTGGCTGCTGCCCATCGGGTGGCGAAATTGCTGAGCTCAGTTAGGTTTGTAAGAAAGCCAAATTTCTCATGGATGTCTTTATATGCCTATGTTGTAGGGCTTAAGAAAGTTTGTCAATGATTACCAGAAATACCTCAATCTTGAATTTTTGTCTCGAAGAGAATACTGTTTTGTTGATGTCCCATTATCAAACTGCCGCTTTGTTTTTTGTTTGATAGTATTGAAGATTATTTACACTGTTTTTACGACGGACTTTTCCTTTCCTTTGTATTCATAGGAATCAAATTAAGAATGCTATTTTTTAACAAACTCAATGAGAGACTTCCTTTCTAAAATTGTTTCCCAAATTTCAAGTAAAATAGCGACTTCCAGTTGTTCAATTTCCTTTAGAAATCCTTCTTCTTCAAGTCGACGTGGCTGATTTTCATTTGTTGCTAAATCTTACAGTGCTGCAATATTCTCATGGTATCAGTTATTAAAAGACCTTACAGCATCATGTCAGGCTGACCATCTTGTGTCAGACAAGGCTTTGTTAGCATGTATCAATTTCATATGTTTTTGAAGTACCTGTCAACGATGAGTAGATGCAACAAGCCAGGTATAAAGATTTTGCAGAAGACAAAAAAATCTGACCGCAGCAGGACAACCTGCTGCTCATTTCCCAACCAAATTAAAGGAATGAGCTGTGCACGCACATAATGAGCAACAATACACTTCTGACGAAGAATAGCCTGGCTTCCGTTATACTTCCTACTCATATTTGCAGCATTGCCGTATGACTGTCCAAGGCATTTTCAGGGATTCGTACAAACATAATGGCCTGCATCTTTATCATACACTATAATTCATAATAAGTCTGGGGGCCCTTAAATTATTGGGGCTTTAGCCCGTTCAGCACCCCCCCTTTTAATCCGCCATAGGGGGGTCACGCATCTGTGACGATGTGGTACGAGGAGGGGGGTGTTTGAGAAACGTTACGCCACATCAAACACGCGAAACTTTAAATAAATGTTCCACTTAAATATTTGATTGTTTACCATTTATTTAATTACGTTTTCAATGACTTCACGCATGTTACGATATTAGAGTGCAGACTTACCCTAAATACATATTTAAATGGAAAAAAAAATGCAACATGCTAATTTTTATTGAGAAAATACGGCTTGGGAGGGGGGGGTGGTCAAAGCTTGGTGACGTCATATCGTAAAAAAGGGGTGGGGTCTAAGTTTTTGTGACAAAGTATGACGCTGGAGGAGGGTGGGGTAAAATCGGCAACCTTACGTGACGTCATTTATGGACGGCCCCTTCAGTCGTGAAGGGGTGACACCATGAGCTACCGCCCCGGGTGACACTAGCCCTAGTGACGCCTCTGATCAGTTATACTTGCAGATATAATTCTTTTTTATGTTTGATAAATGTAAACTGTCTTCCATGTAATAAACTTTCAGGAAATTTACTTCAGTTTTATTGTAACAACTTTATGACATTTTTATGAATTTTTTTCCTCAAATGTAGGGGGGGGGGAAATGCCTCCCTTGCCCCCCTTCCCTACGCCCATGTCTATAAGTGAGAGAATGAGTGAACCGCATATGTTAAACCTCATAAGCGCCCGCCCCACGTTTTTATTCATATTAAATCGAAGTACTTGAACAAATAAGTTTTAAATTATTTTCTTCTTTTTAGTCCGCTTCTAAAAACGTGGTTTTTTAAAATCTTTTTTTTTACTTCTATTTATTTCAATTTAAGGCTTGTTTGACATTCGCCCCCTAGAATAACAATGTTCTAAGTTGAGTTTTTGACAAAAATGAGTTATTGCCGCTGGGATATTGTCCATGTTTCAATCTATCATAGCACAAATTGTGAAAGGTGTATCGTGAGACAATTTTGTAGGTAGTAAAAAATAACAAGGTCCCAACTCAATATAGGTCTATCAAACATCACATAGAACATTATTCTAGGGGAGCGAATGTTGGGAACATTGTCCTTCTTTAAATAATACAATTTGGCACATGTGTGTCATTAAAGAGCGCACGATGAAAGTGAATGAATTTTTTTAAAAACACAAACGAATCGTGTAATGAAAACAATAGATTTGAGCTTTATTATTAAACAAATATAAAGCTTAAAGTATTTTTTTTCATTACACAAAATATATTTTTTTTAAATTTAAAAGCCTTATCGCAGTCCTATTCTATACGATGAAGGCGAGACGACAGATTGGCGCAAACATAAAAGCACTATACCTCGCTGATAGTCCATCTTGAAACATTAGCATCTATTCAAACAATCGCCTCCAATCTGTATCTGCGCTCTTTTGTTGTGTGCTATTTTACTGGTCACAGTTACGAAATTAATTAGTAAGTTACACATACACAACAATTTAAAGAAGAAACATTACAAACGTGTCGCGTTTAGGAGCACAAATAAGTGGGGACGAAGCTAGAGACGCTAAGACTATTTCTGTACGAGCAGCGCTATCATCTAGTAAAGCAGGCAATTGAACACGCGCTTTTAAAATCAGAACAACTTGGAATTTCAGTAGAGAACAGAAACAGGATGAAGAAAAGGGTGACAGGTGAGAAAACAAGAGATGCTGGACTAACTCTGCAAGAAGAAAACAAAAGGTCGATGTTTGAGTGTATTGATTGTTTCCATTCTGAACTCCAGATCAGATCAAATGCAATCAAGGAAGTAGCAACCATGTTTGAGGCTGTTCAAGCCAAAAGCTTGATATCTGCCACTGAAGAAGAATGACTAAAGTCCATTCCAAGGTTGTCCACTTTCTATGATGAGTTGTCAGAGGAAGAGCTTTTATTAGAAATATCAAGGCTGAGAAGGCGCCTGAAGCCTGAAGGCAGCAGAGATCGATCTCAAAGAGGCTGAAGACTGGTCCTTACGTGACGTTTTGAAATTTTTAGCTGAATGGGACTTCATAGAATCTCTCCCCTATCTCACATTGAGTTTACGATTATTTGTTACAATCTGTGTGTCTGTGGCTTCATGTGAAAGGAGTTTTTCAAAGCTAAAGCTTATAAAGAATTATTGGCGATCTACAATGGGGCAGTCAAGGCTTTCTGATCTTGCCATGTTATCCATTGAGAGTGATTCGGCACAAGAAATAGATTTCGATGACGTAATTAACAAGTTTTCAGTTTTAAAGGCCAGAAAAGCTAAATTCTGATTTTTAAAATCATATATATATATTTACGCTCAATTATGTAGCCTAACGCTAAGGGACATCACTCTGCTTTTTTTAAATTTTGCGTTGTAAGCAGTGCTGATTGACTCAAATAGTTATTTTTTGGTGCAGTAATTTGGTGCGCTGCTTTCTAAAATTAGTTTAAAAATCGTGTGGTGATTAGCACTGTAAAAATTATTATATAAACGCTTTGTTTAATTTTCAGGAATATTTCGTATTTATCATACAACGATAAGTTACTTGGGCTTTTGACCAAAAAAAAAGTGGACGCCATAGGCGCCCTACAACCTCTATTTTAAATTACTTTGTGTACATTTAAGGTAGTTTAATATTACGTATTTATCATACAAGGACAAGTTTGTTGGGCTTTTGAAAAAAGTGGGCGCCCTAAATAAAAGTGAGCGCCGCAGCACAACCTATATTATATACATGCTTTGTGTACATTTCAGGAATATTATGTATTTATCAAACAATGATAAGTTACTTGGGCTTTTGACATAAAAAATAAAATAAAATAAAATAAAAACTATTATAAAATACTTTGTGTACATTTAAGAAATTTTAATATTACGTAGTTATCATACAAGGACAAGTTAGTTGGGCTTTCTTACAAATGGGGGGCGCCACAGGCGCCACGGCGCCGCAGCACAAACTAGTTTTAATAAATATTTACGCTCAATTATGTAGCCTAACGCTAAGGGACATCACTCTGTTTTTTTTTAAATTGGATAATCATTTTGGTTTCCAGATTAAAATTAAACACCCTCCACACTATCTAATACATAATCGCCCTAAGTATGTGTGTGTCTCCCCGTCCAAAGGCGGGCGAAAAGGTGCTCGAAAGGCGATCGAAAGGTGCGCAAAAAGGTGCGAAAAATTATTATAAATAAATTAAAAATTGTCTCTGTAAAAAAATATTATATGAGGTCATTGCTTTAGCACAGAACTTCAATTACCGAAACAACGCACGAACCTGTGACGTCAGCATTTGTGTACACACGAACACATTTGTGTTGAGTCTAACATCGGCCACCAGCCTATGCGTGTGTGTGTCTCCATTATAAATCATGATGTATGTCACCACCAACCGGTTGATGTTGGTGTGTCGGTCTTCGGTTCTGGACCCACTGCCAACTGCATTGCTGCGCCGCATTCAAGGTACGACACCATTCTCCTACGCCTGTACCCATCGTCAATGTCACGTTCGCATTGCTTTACTATTTCTTCTTAAACTCCACAAATTTACAAACATTCACGTGTTGCCACGAGACAACTATGCCTAGAAAAAGAACATTCGGTGAAGACGAAATTGCCGATAGAAAACGTAGCAGAAACGAACAAAACAGGAATAGACGAAGAACAGAAACACGCGAGGAGGCATCCCGGCGACGAGAAACGCGAAACCAAAAAGATCGCATTCGAAGAGCAAGTGAAACCGACGAACAACGGTCCCGTAGACGGGAAGTAGCAACCACTAATGAACGATGTCTGTTAGCAACACTCCGGGAAGTACCAGCACCTCATCATCTGGATGGAGCCACCGGAAGTGACGTCATGAATGACAACGTCCAGCAACATTTCTGTGGCAAATTACAATTGCTGTGCACATTCTGCGGTGCCAAACATTTTTCCTGCAAGAAAGGAAAAGTGACGCTAGATCCCATCCGCATATCACCTTTACTGAGGACGCTCATGACGGGGGAACACGAGCACTCCCAAAAATTCATGGACAACATCAGGTCTATTAATAGCGCCTTAGTCTTTGCGTAAATGGGTGCTAAAGTCGCTCCTCCTCCCGGATATGGGTCCTACTGCTTTCGCATCCACGGACAGATTTACCACAGATCTGGGGCTCTGCATCCTGACAATGATGATCGTCGTCAATTTGCTAAGCTGTATATCCTTGATCTTTATGAAGCTTTGGAACAAAGGATGCAAATGCGACCTAACTCTACATGCAACCGCGATCTCATGGCGCTCCTGACCTCATTCATGACCGACAACAATCCATTTGCAGATGCATGCAAAATGCTGTGTAAAGTGGAACAAGATTGTCTGGCGGAAGCAGCTTTACGGAATACACTACCTACACCTGTGTCACTGGCAATCATTCATGATAGAAACGATGACCAAAGGTGTTACAATGCTGAACGGTCCAATGAATTGGCTTTCGTTTTCCAAAATGCGGATGGAGAACCTCCTCTTGAACGGGACATCATAATACACTGCAAAACAATTTCACACGCAAGTAAAACACAAAGAATCACAATTCTCGACACCAACTTAGATCCCATGGTCTACCCTGTGTTATTCCCGTATGGGGACCAAAGCTGGGCACCAGATATTAAACTTCAATATAATCCTACGAGAATAAGAAGCTTGCGTCGGCCATCATCCACGATTCCCAGAACAAGAGTCACTCAAATGCAGTATTACGGCTACCGATTTGCCATCAGAGACACATTCAATCCTTTCCTGGGTGCTGGAAAACTCACTCTCCAATATTTTGTGGATAGCTACATCAAAACGGATGGAAACAGACTCAGATTTGTGCGAAAAAAATCAATCAAAACTAAGGGTAGAAAAGTACACTGGCTTGATGAATATCTTGCAAACTGAAGCGAGACAACAAGGCCTTATGCCAGGCCAACCACTAATACTTCCTTCATCCTTCCAAGGAAGCCCCAGGTTCATGCTCCAAAATTATCAAGACGCCATGGCGATTGTTAGAAAGTACGGGAAACCCGACTTCTTCATTACAATCACTTGCAACCCAAAATGGCCCTTAAATTGTCAACAATTTACAATAAGGCCAATCAGTGGAATTTCGTCCAGATTTGGTCGCACGCGTTTTCAAATTTAAACTGGATGCTTTTCTAGATGACATTGAAAAACATCACGTTCCTGGAAAACCAATAGCAAAAATCCATGTCATTGAGTTCCAGAAACTTGGGCTTCCGCATGCTCACATACTATTAATTTTACGCAGCGAGGACAAGCCTAACGACGGTGAACAAGTGGATAGAATGATTTCTGCAGAAATACCAGACAGTGCAACACAGCCTCGACTGCACGAAATAGTCACCAAACACATGATTCATGGGCCATGTGGGAAACACAACATGAACTCCCCATGCATGGTTGATGGATCCTGTTCGAAGAAGTTTCAGAAGCCGTTCTGTGAAGAAACAATCAGTAATGTTGACGGTTATCCCAAGTATAGGCGACGGAACAATGATGTAACAGCAATCGTCAATAGCCGAGAAATTGACAACTCATGGGTTTTTCCTTACAATCCGTACCTCAGCCTAAAGTACAACTGTCATATCAACGTTGAGAGCAGTGCTTCCATAAAAAGCGTCAAATATCTGTTTAAATACATCTACAAAGGACATGATTGCGCCAACATCTCCATTAAAGAACACGGGACCATGAACCACGATGAGATCACCTCCTTTAAGGACGCCTTTTTGGGTTCCACATGCACAAGCAGTCTCATGCAATTATCACACTCCAAGTTCATCTCCCTGGCGAGCAATCAGTAATTTTTACTACTGATAACGTTGAGGCTGCAGCACAGAACGCAGCTTCGAGAGACACTACATTAACGGCATGGTTCGAACTAAATCAACAATACCAGATGGCTACAGGTAAACTATACACTGACATACCTGAACATTATGTTTTTCACGAGAGAGGACCAGAACATGGCAGAGAAGGCAAAGGGATGCTGACAGAATAATTGGTCGTATGTACTCTGTCAGTTTAGCGTCAGACATTCAGCGCTTCTGCTTGCGCTTACTTCTCCTTCATGTGCCAGGTGCAACTTCCTTTGAGGACCTTCGGACCGTCCATGGTATGACATATCCAACTTTCAAGGAAGCTGCACAACACCGAGGCCTCTTCAATGACAAGCAGGTCTGGGATATGACGTTACATGATGCAGTTGCCGAAAAGAGACCAGGTGTCCTACGGGAATTATTTGCACATATGTGCCTGCTCGCATCTCCTTGAAATATTCCACATTTCTTCCAGAAATATAAAGACTACTTTTATGAAGATTTTACGTTGCAGTTTCATCACGAAGTGAATTGCAAACACTGCCTCCATTTGGCCCTTACTGATATTCAATTGATCTTTATTGCCAATAGAAAAACCTGCAAGAATTTCGGTTTACCAGTTCCACCAAGTCACGTAGAAGACATACAGGACAGCGTTTTTGATCCGGTCCAACAGATTAGCAAAGCAATAGACATGGTACGGAGTTTCAATGAACAGCAGAGACACGCATTTGATGAAATTATCGCAGCCGCAGCCAATGATCATCTTCCTCATAGGTGTTACTTTCTTGACGGACCTGGCGGCAGTGGTAAAACATATTTGTACACCACATTACTTGCATCCTTTAGAGGGGAACATAATATTGCTTTAGCTACTGCATCAACTGGAATCGCGGCCAATTTACTGGAAAGTGGTCGGACGTATCATTCCCAATTTCAACTTCCCGTCCCAATTATCGACACCTCAACCTCCAGAATGAGAATGACCTCCTCCGATGCTGACATTCTCCGAAGAGCCACAAGAATCATTTGGGATGAATCCAAAATGGCCTCTAAGGTTGCATTGAAATGCGTGGATAAACTCTTACAAGGTATCATGCAAAATGACAAACCTTTCGATGGAAAAACAATTCTCTTGGGTGGGGACTTCAGACAAACCTTGCCCGTTGTTGCTCATGGAACCAGGACCGCCATTGTCGAAGCGAGTATTAAGTTTACCGATCTTTGGTCTAAATTTACAATTCTCACATTGATAATGTGCGATCTATTGATCCAGAATTTACGTCTTTGTTAATGGAGCTAGGCAATGGATCATTAACCAATGAACATGGATTGGACGAGAATATGTTTGAAGTTCCACCCCATATGGTCTGCACAGGCTCTATTGTTTCCGAAATCTTTGGTGAACGACTTCTAGCCAGAGATGCGGAAGAATTTACAAATAAGGCTATTCTCTGCCCTACAAATGCCGATGTGGACCATATCAATAGTCACGTTCTGCATTTACTTGAAAGAGAACCCAGGACATACTTAAGTTCTGACTCCATCGACGACTGCACGCCAGATGATGAAAACAATTATCCCGTGGAATTTCTACATCAATTGGCACCTTCGGAAATGCCGCTTCATCAATTAACATTAAAAGTCGGAGCAATTATAATTCTTCTTCGCAATTTGAACACCAAACGAAGTCTATGCAACCGCACCATATTGGTGGTTAGGGACCTCAAACCCAACCTCATCATGGCTGAACTTCTGTCCGGAAGTGACAAAGGTCGCACTCTATTCATTTCACGTGTGGACATTGCCCCGACAACCACAGACTTTCCTTTCGTTCTACGGAGAAGGCAATTCCCTGTGAAGTTAGCTTTCGCAATGACCATAAACAAATCGCAGGGCCAGACACTGGATAAGGTCGGTATCTACCTACCACAACCTGTGTTTAGTCACGGTCAATTATACTTTGCTTTCTCCCATGTACGCAGATCAGCAGATGTCAAGGTCCATGTGGCACATAGTCCTAAACAAGGGAAACTGCTCCACGACAGCTCCACCTGCTACACTAAAAATGTGGTTTACAAGGAAATCTTTCATATTTAGCTGTTCATATCGTGTTGTGTTCATGACAATAAAAGATAAAATTTATTTTATATTTCAGTATTTCGTACATCTCTTTGTTATTTATTTTCATATCGTATTGTGTTCATGGCAATATAGGCCAAATGTTATTTTCTATTGCAGTATTTCATACATTTCTTTGGTATTTCTGTTCATATCGTATTCTGTTCATGTCAATAAAGGCCACGTGGTTTTTTCTATTGCAGTATTTGGTATATTTCTTTGTTATCCCTTCTGTGGGATTTCGTTCTGCCAGCTTCAGCAGGCTTTTTAACTAGTTATTAATAATTGAACAATTTCATAAGAGTTATTTTTGGTGCAGTAATTTGGTGCGCTGCTTTCTAAAGTTACTTTAAAAATCGTGTGGTGATTAGCACTGTACAAAAATATTATATACATACTTTGTGTACATTTCAGGAATATTTCGTTTTTATCATATAAGGATACGTTACTTAAGCTTTTGCAATAAAAAAAAACAAAAACAAAACTCTATTATAAAATACTTTGTGTACATTTAAGAACGTTTAATATTACGTATTTATCATACAAGGACAAGTTAGTTGGGCTTTTGAAAAAGGTGGGCGCCGTAGGTGCCCTTAAAAAAGGGGGCGCCGCAGGCGCCACGGCGCCGCAGCACAAAATAGTATATTTAATGTCATTGTATTTTGAATTATTACATTTATTCTGATAGTTGCTGAGTTTGCAAACCCAAAACAGAACGGTTACAACCTTACCTCATTAAAAGTTGTACTTTAATGTTCAGTAATATAATCTAATTTTGATAATGTAATGTACTTGTTGTAAAATTTAATGGAACGCAATGTAAATGCAAGTTTGTGAAATTTGAAAATATTACAGTTATTTAACCGTATTACTTAAAATTAATAATTTTATGTTAAAATAAAAATTTGAAATTAATTTTTTTTCTATTTAGATTCGTTTTTAAATGTTACAATATTTTACCTATCGACTTTAAATTCAACTTTTCTCCTAATGCATTTGATCTATATTTTCAAACGTTACTAAAGAATATGTGTGTTCCCGGTATTTGGCAGTCTCGAGGAGATTTATGGGGCAAGTCGTGGGGGGTGGGGTGACACCAAGAGCTACCGCCCCGGGTGACACCGAACCTAGTGACGCCTCTGGTTGTTTACAACTGTTGACTATGAGTATGAGCAACTGTTTCGTTTCGTCAGGAAATTGTTTTGACACGCTCTATCTCTCTCATTCTCTGTCTGTCTGTCCCCTCTCTGCCTTTCTGTCTCTCTTTGTCTCTACATTTTTATTTATTCTGGAACCCCCTAGCTCCCTATCACAATTAAATGTTTCTGTTTGTCATTTTAGAAATTATAAATATTTTCTAGGTCTGTTAACGATTAATTTAAATTTAATAGTTATCTTTTGGAAAAAAGAACGATTAAATTCGGTTAAAGACAAAATTTAAATTTATGGTTACATAAGTAACATTTATGTAAACGTAGGCTACTTGTTGAATATCGAAATGACACTGGAATGTCTCCTTTATATGTCATCTTCTCACCAACTACGCAAAAAAGACCAATGTGTTGACATTATTTGGGTCTTATTAACAATATAACCAGCCGAGCAGTATACTCACATGGAACTGAAGTAGCTGGTAGGCACAAACGGTCTTGGCAAGGAATATCGGTGTTCGTAAGTTTCCACCATTGTATAGTGTTAACGGATTCAGGAACTTTAATCTCCATTTTGTAACGCAGTAATTCATCAGAAGAGCTGTCGCCATTCGCTGTCTCTGAGTCAAACTCCATTACTGCAATTAGCTTAATACGCGTTTCATTTGGTTTGATAAGTAAGCGAAGTGTTAGAACCATGGTAGGCAAACGATTTCTCACAATGGATTCAATAAACTTTATCAACATTTTGAGCATTCCCGTCAGTCAATAGTTTAAAAATCAAAATGTAATTGTTAGAAAATTTGTTTATATTTATTGGCCGCCATTCTTTTTTTTTATTACTCTTTGACTTCCTATACATTTGTAAGTGATGGGTCGATTAATAGTTTAAGAATATTTAATAGTTAAATTTTTTGTCAATTCATCGATTAATTAATCGTTAAATTTTGCAGCCCTAATACTTCCCATTTAAATCGTCATTTCCTCAGTGGCGTGGCGAAAAAAAAGGAGTGGGGGCGGGATATAAATATGTCCCCGAGAGCCAAGGTACAGGGGCGCCAAAATAAGGTTTATAAAGTTACATTTTGATAAGTGAACAAGAGATATAAAAAGAAGGGGGGGGGGATAATAGTTTGTCTCCGAGCGCTACGCCTCTGATGGTCTCCCGTACTTGAACAATAGTATTTTTCATATCGCTAGGCAGTGGAATTTATGAATATATACCAGCCAGAACCATTATATTTAAAGTGGAAATTGTTCAACTTATGACCAGTGACGTCAGCGTGGTTACGTTTCGTTGCATATAAACAGTCTTGCGCTTAAAGCGATTCATGTAAATTAAAGGGAACTTATCTTGACAGCATCATGATTATGGTTCCTGTAATGCTGGGGTTATATACGACTCGTATGTGAGTTACTAATGATCCCCTTATCATCAAGAGATAATCCTCCATGCGAGAGATAAGATGGCGTGTAGTCTCAAGAGAGTAAGGCTGGTCGTGCAGATGTTGGGGTGGACGTACGTGTCGGTTAAAGTTAAAGGCACACGTTTCAAGAAACATCGGTTAGATAATAATCTCATCACGCAATAAATTAGTTTGTAATAAACATGTAATCAACAACCATAACGATGTAATTAACACACAAAAGTTAATAAATAACCTATCACTTTAATGTAATGACCACTCACATTGATGTAATGACCACTCACATTAAATGTAATGACCACTCACATTGATGTAATGACCACTCACATTGATGTAATAACCACTCACATTAATGTAATGATCACTCACATTAATGTAAATATAACTCACATTAATGTAATGAACACTCACATTAATGTAATGACCACTCACATTAATGTAATGACCACTCACATCAATGTAATGACCGCTCACATTAATGTAATGATCCCTCACATTAATGTAATGACCACTCACATTAATCTAATGATCACTCACATTGATATAATGATCACTCACATTAATCTAATGATCACGTACATTAATCTAATGATGACTCACATTAATGTAATGACCACTCGCATTAATGTAGTGACCACTAACAATAATGTAATGACCACTCACATCAATGTAATGAACACTCACATCAATGTAATAATCCCTAACATTAATGTAATGACCACTCACATCAATGTAATGACCACTCATATTAATGTAATGACCAGTCACATTAATGTAATGACCACTCACATTAATGTAATGACCACTCACATCAATGTAATGACCACTCATATTAATGTAATGACCACTCACATTAATGTAATGACCACTCACATTAATGTAATAACCACTCACATTAATGTAATGACCACTCACATTAAATGCAATGACCACTCACATTGATGTAATTATCCCTCACACTACTGTAATGACCACTCACATCAATTAAATGACCATCACATTGATGTAATGACCACTCACATTAAATGTAATGACCACTCACATTGATGTAATGACCACTCACATTGATGTAATAACAACTCACATTAATGTAATGATCACTCACATTAATGTAATTATCACTCACATTAATGTAATGACCACTCACATTAATGTAATGACCACTCACATTAATGTAATGACAATTCACATCAATGTAATGACCACTCACATTGATGTAATGACCACTCACATTGATGTAATGACCACTCACATTGATGTAATAACCACTCACATTAATGTAATGACCACTCACATTAATGTAATGACCACTCACATTAATGTAATGACCACTCACATTAATGTAATGACAACTCACATCAATGTAATGACCACTCACATTGATGTAATAACCACTCACATTAATGTAATGACCACTCACATTAATGTAATGACCACTCACATCAATGTAATGACCACTCACATTGATGTAATGACCACTCACTTTGATGTAATGACCACTCAAATTGATGTAATAACCACTCACATTAATGTAATGACCACTCACATTAATGTAATGACCACTCACATTAATGTAATGATCACTCACATTAGTGTAATGACCACTCATATTCACCTAATGATCACTAACATCAATGCAATGACCACTCACATTGATGTAATGACCACTCACATTAATGTAATGACCACTCACATTAATGTAATGACCACTCACATTAATGTAATGACCACTCACATCAATGTAATGACCACTCACATTGATGTAATGACCACTCACATTGATGTAATAACCACTCACATTAATGTAATGATCACTCACATTAATGTAATTATCACTCACATTAATGTAATGACCACTCACATTAATGTAATGACCACTCACATTTATGTAATGATCCCTCACATTAATGTAATGACCACTCACATTAATCTAATGATCACTCACATTGATATAATGATCACTCACATTAATCTAATGATCACTCACATTAATCTAATGATGACTCACATTAATGTAATGACCACTCGCATTAATGTAGTGACCACTAACAATAATGTAATGACCACTCACATCAATGTAATGAACACTCACATCAATGTAATAATCCCTCACATTAATGTAATGATCACTCACATCAATGTAATGACCACTCACATTAATGTAATGACCAGTCACATTAATGTAATGACCACTCACATTAATGTAATGACCACTCACATTAATGTAAAGACCACTCACATTAATGTAATGACCACTCACATTAATGTAATGACCACTCACATTAATGTAATGACCAATCACATTAATGTAATGACCACTCACATTAATGTAATGACCACTCACATTAATGTAATGACCACTCACATTAATGTAATGACCTCTCACATTAATGTAATAACCACTCACATTAATGTAATGACCACTCACATTAATGTAATGACCACTCACATTGATGTAATTATCACTCACACTGCTTTAATGACCACTCACATCAATGTAATGACCACTCACATTGATGTAATGACCACTCACATTAGTGTAATGACCACTCATATTAACCTAATGATCACTCACATCAATGCAATGACCACTCACATTGATGTAATGACCACTCACATTAATGTAATGACCATTCACATCAATGTAATGACCACTCACATCAATGTAATAACCACTCACATTGATGTAATGATCACTCACATTAATGTAATGACCATTCACATCAATGTAATTACCACTCACATTGATGTAATGACCACTCACATTAATGTAATGACCATTCACATCAATGTAATGACCACTCACATCAATGTAATGATCACTCACATTGATGTAATGACCCCTCACATTGATGTAATGATCACTCACATTGATGTAATGACCACTCACATTGACGTAATGACCCCTAACATTGATGTAAGGATCACTCACATTAGTGTAAGGGGCCGTCCATAAATGACTTCATGCGATTTTGGCCGATTTTTTACACCCCCCACCCCCCCGTCATCACGCGTCGTCACAAAAACTTAGACCCCCCCCCCTCTAAAATACGTCACAAATCTTTGACACCCCCCAAAAAAAATTATTCTTCTCTATTTGAAAATAAGTATGTTTCAAATCACTTTTATTGTCATTTAAGTATTTATTATTTATTTAGTGAAGATCTACACTGTAATATCGTAGCCCGCGTGAAGCTATTTAAAATCCTTTATGTTAACTCGTGGTGTCTGGTTGAACCCTTGATTGATAGCTTGCTTGTCGCCAAAACTTTTGATCAATTTTTAAGCCACTTGCTCGTAAGCTAGCGAGCTGAAATTTTGCAGGCAGTTTTGTACCGAAAATAAAAACAATGTATCAAAATGTCAAATCGATCGCATGTACCGTAATTAAATTATTGAATTTTTAGATTATTTTATTTATTCCTATGTATCATGCTATTTTTTGAGATAGAGCGTCGCGGTGCGTATTATATTGAACAACCTTTCTGTCGCGCAATAAGGTGCGTATTTTATTGACAACTCTTTTGATAAACATATTCCTGATCGGTGCGCATTATATTAAACATGTTTTACGACACAACTGCAATTTTGTATTTTTGGATGGTCTTGCGCTGCGTATTATAATGAACATCTTTTAGTTACTTCTCGTACATAAAGGATTTATAGTCACAAAACTTGGTTTTTTCCCTACGGTTTTTAAGCAAAAAATTAAATCCTTTATATTAACTACGTGATGTCTGGGGCTCTAAAGTAGCCCTTGTTTGTTGTCGCCAAAACTTTGATCCTTGTTTGTAAATACCCACTATCGTAAGCTAGCGAGCTGAAATTTAGCAGCAAAGTTTCGTGTGATAATTAAAAATCTATCAAACATTTTCAGATCGATCGCATGTACCGTAATTAAATTATTGATTTTTTAGATTATTTTATTTATTCCTATGTATCATGCTATTTTTTGAGATAGAGTGTAAGGGTGCGCATTATATTGAACAACCTTTTCTGTCGCGCAATAAGGTGCGTATTTTATTGACAACACTTTTTATAAACATATTCCTGATCGGTGCGCATTATATTAAACATGTTTTACGACACAACTACAATTGTGTATTTTTGGATGGTCTTGCGCTGCGTATTATAATAAACATTCTTTTAGTTACTTCTCGTACATAAAGGATTTATAGTCAAAAACTTGGTTTTTTACGTTTTTAAAAATTAAATCCTTTATATTAACGCGTGGTGTCTGTTTGTTGGAGCCCTTGTTTGCTTGTCGCCAAAACTTTGGATCGATTTTTAACCCACTTCATCGTAAGCTAGCGAGCTGAAATTTAGCAGGCAGTTTCGTGGTGATGATAAAAACTATGTGTCAAAATTTCAGATCGATCGCATGTACTGTATTTAAATTATTGAATTTTTAGATTATTTTATTTATTCCTATGTATCATGTTAGTTTTTGAGATAGAGCGTCGCGGTGCGTATTATATTGAACAACCTTTCTGTCGCGCAATAAGTTGCGTATATTATTGACAACTCTTTTTATAAACATATTCCTGATCGGTGCGCATTATATTAAACATGTTTTACGACACAACTACAATTTTGTATTTTTGGATGGTCTTGCGCTGCGTATTATAATGAACATTCTTTTAATTACGTCTCATACATACAGTATTTATAGTGAAAAACTTGGTTTTTTACGTTTTTTAAAATTATAAACGTTTAACCGGCCTTCAGAAAACGAACTGTGTTAACATCTTTAGATTATATTTTATTTTAATGCATAAAAATTAAACATTGACTATTAATCATCACGGTTAACGTCTTTGTTTAGGAAAAAAAATATTTTAAAATAATATTTTTAAAATGTATTTTTTAAAAATCCCTCAATTGACTGACGAGCATCCCGTAAGAAAGAGGTCGGCGAACAGAGGTAAATAACCTCATCTGGGGTCAAAAAGGGAATTCTTGGGGGTAATGCAGACTCATTTAGGACATATAACATCCACTACAATCCACTAGATCAGTGCTTCTCAAAGTGGTGGTCCGCGGACCGGTGCCGGTCCGTGGGCCATCCGCTGCCGGTCCGCAGATGTTCTCAAAAAAAGGACAGAAAAAATTGTCAGTGCATGGAAAATAATGCACCGGTCCCTGGTGCAATGGAAAAATTTCCTGCCGGTCAGCCATACTAAAAAGTTTGAGAAGCACTGCACTAGATATATTAAAATACGTCATGTGTACGTGTACGCTTGGAACATATGCCCATTATTGAACCGGTACCTTCCAGAAAATGCATTTTTTTAAAACACGAACACACCTCAATCTACCCTACTTTCATTTATATTGTCACGAGTGACAATAATCTTAATCCATATGACTTGTCTGTATCACGTATCCTTTCTGTGATATTTAAAACTAGGTTGTGCTGTGGCGCCTGCGGCGCCCGCTTTTTAGGGCGCCTATGGCGCCCACCGTTTTCAAAAGCCGAACTACTTGTCCTTGAATGATAAATTCGTAATATTAAACTTTCTGAAATGTACACAAAGTATTTTATAATAGGGGCTGTAGGGCGCCTATGGCGCCCACTTTTTTTGTTGTCAAAAGCCCAAGTAACTTATCCTTGTTTGATAAATACGAAATATTAAACTTCCTGAAAAGTACACAAAGTATTTTATTATTAACAATCCTCAAATCCTCTTTTTACATCGTTCCCTTTTCCAAAATTAAAATAAGAGCTAAAACAATGACGCAATATAATATCTTTGTACGGCGAAAATTTTTAGAAAGCAGCGCACTAAATTACTGCACCAAAAAATAACTCTTTTCGAGCGTCCGCATGAAACTGTTCAATTAATAATAGTGTGGAGTGTGTTTAATGTTAATCTGGAAACCAAAATGTTTATGATTTTTAAGTCTATACTTTCAAATTTAAAAAAAGCAGAGTGATGTTCCTTAGCGTTAGGCCAAAGTGAGTCAGTCATACATAATTGAGGGTAAATATGATTAATGCCTTAAAAACTGAGATTAGAAGAAAAGTTGTTTTGTGCTCCTCTCGAATTGCGATGTCAAGAATTTGATACATTCCATAAAGTTAATGAATACTTGACTAATTTTAAATGGGCTCATTTATCATTATATCTAGAATGGCCGGGGCGTTTGACCAAAAACCAATCGAATAATTATATCAAAAACCTTTGTAATTCTATCAATAGACCCCCCCCCCTTTTTTTTAAAGAAAAAAGATATTCCGTATTGTTTTGACTTAAAATACCTACGCATAATCCTATTCAGAATTCAGATCATTTTTAGACACTTGTCATGCTTGTAAAACTCATCAGTAGCATTTTCGTGGGGGGGGGTTATGACGCTCCCCCAAATCCCCGAGTCATGTGAGCAGGACCTAGAGTCTGGGGGTTTGGGGGGGGGGTAACGCACACATAAACTTGTATATTTTGGGGTAACGGGCAAAAAAGTTCGACGACTCTTGCCGTGAGAGAACCAAACGGAGCTGCGGTTACATCACAAATGCTTTGATGTCAACATCAAACGACGCAGTTTAACAATATCATGCGTTATCTTGTGGATTCTCATACTTAAGGATTATAATTAGATTTAATGTTCGTGTCTTGATAGCTTACGCCAACCAGCGTCTGATGGCCTACCACCGGCACATTGAGAAGCACTGATTAAAAAAAAAGTCATTAAATAAATTGTAAGCGACCAAATATTTCCGTGGAAGTTTTATTTAAATTTACACTTTTGATGTGACGTCACATTTCTTTAACCCCCCTCCCTCCCCCTCGTCACGCATCGTCACAAAAGTGTGACCCCCTCCCCCCTAGGTGCGTGACGTCATTTATGGACGGCCCCTAATGACCACTCACATTAATCTAATGTTCACTCACATTAATGTAATGACCACTCACATTTATGTAATGACCTCTCAAATTGATGTAATGACCACTCACATTAAATGTAATGACCACTCACATTAATGTAATGACCACTCACATTGATGTAATGACCACTCACATTAAATGTAATGACCACTCACATTGATGTAATGACCACTCACATTGATGTAATGGCCACTAACATTAATGTAATGGCCACTCACATTGATGCAATGACCACTCACATCAATGTAATGACCACTCACATTGATGTAATGACCACTCACATTGATGTAATGACCAATAATATTAATGTAATGACCACTCACATTGATGTAATGATCCCCCACATTAATGTAATGACTACTCATGTTAATGTAATGACCACTCGAATTGATGTAATGACCACTCATGTTAATGTAATGACCACTCATGTTAATGTAATGATCCCTCACATTAATGTAATGACCACTCAAATTCTCTCACTTATAGATCTCTCTTTTGCCTTCTAAATTATAAATCTTTAATTTTTATACCAAACACCCGCCCAACGATTATAGACATATTAAATGAAAGTACTTGAACTTATAAGTTTTAAATTATTTTCTTCTTTTTTGTCCAATTATAAAAACGTGGTTTATAAAAATCTTTTTTTTTGTTGTTTTTTTTTACCTCTATTTATTTGTAAAAGGGGTTTTAGGGTTATCATTTGTATGAGGAAACTAAAAATAAATTATTTCAATGTCAGAGATGAAAATAATTGACTGTTTTCGAACAATAGCTTAATAGTAGATTTTTTTCCTAGGTTGATACGTCTGGTTGATAAATATTGTCAGCTTGAAACATGTTTGTCCAATGTTGATGCATGTTGTCTGACGTTGATAATTGTTGATGCATGTAGTCTGATGTTGATACTTGTTGGCTTAGGTCAGGGGTGCGCAATCTTTGGGCTATTGCCGGCCGCATAAAAAAAAATACTTTTGAAACGGCCGCCAAAAATTTTTCACTGAAAAACGAAACGGTCACTATAACAAATTTACCTCTCGTAATAGTCAACGCGAGATAATAATGACATAATCATAATGTATTGTAGGCAAACACAGTGCTTAATTACAAACAAAAACATTTCCATCTATATCCTCTTATATTTCTACTTTATTGAACATTCTTATGTAAACCTAACATCATGTCACACAGGTACAGCATGAGTATATTTTTCAGTGGCATTAGTACACTGAGAACATACTTGAATAATTGATAAGCTGCTTACTGTTCTCTAACACTTTCCATGTAACTTAGCAGTCCAGAGTCCAGAAATTAGAGGCTGCCTTTCTTTTGGATGTTTGCCGAGGGTCGCGCAAGTCCGGGCTTTCGCTGGAGAGCATCAGTCGTATTCCTGACGCCAGATTGGCGTCCACCAGTCCGGTTCAATATTTGTTCTTGAGGTATTTCATTCGTTAAAGTGACGTTTCGCACATGTAAGTGCTTCCAAACAGCACTAGAGTGTTTCTTGCTATTTCGCGAAGCTTGGGATACTCCACAGCTACTTTTCATGTCTACAGTAGATCGTTTTTGTCCTCGTATTTCTTCACAAGCTGCGCGTTATTTTTTAGTTTGATGAGTTCCATTTGGACATCCAACGGCGCACTCTCTGTCTCAACCAAATGTGGAGAAGCAAAGAGTTTCAAATTTTCTGAGATCTTGTCATAATCCTGAAAACGTTCTGCGAATCCTAACAACAGCGCTTCGAGGACGCCTGAAAAGGACGTAGCCGGAATTTCAACTTTTCTTACTTCATTGCTCTCGATTAGAGCGGCGAGTTGCGGGAAATGATAGAGATTGAGCTGTTGGATATGAAAACGCCTTTTCACTGTTATGTTTATTCACTGCTATGTCGAAAATCTGTGTGGATTTCTGGTGCAGCTGCCAGCTAAGAGTGATACTTGAACACAGGCCTCTGAGTATTTTTGAGTACTGTAACAGCTACTGGAGTTGACCGACGGGTTACACGGTTACACAGAGCAAGCACGATACAGCGAATGTGCGCATCACACGGTTTCGGCGCGCTTCAATGTTAGGCTGCTAAACTTCATGGCCTGCCCTCATTAGCTACAGCTGCAGCCTAACACCAGCGCGGCAAGAGCTATTTCAATATCTATAAGCGCTAAAAACTGCAGCTAACGCTACAGCTGCCGGAGTAAAAATTTGTTTCGCAATAACAAGTGCGTAAGAGTGTTAATGAATATTCGATATTTCGTTTACAACTTTACATAATATATTGCCAAATTGCACATATTTGACGGCTGCGTGTTAGTATAATTTAAACATATATCCGCGGCCGCACATTTTCGTGTCCACAGCCGCATGCGGCCGTACGGCCGCAGGTTGCGCACCCCTGGCTTAGGTTGACACAAATCGTCTAAGGTTGATGCATTTGACTTAGGTTGTTGATGCATCTGATTTAAGCACTGTTGAAAATATGATATGTTAAACTCTAAAAAAAGTGTTCTTTTGAAGTATTAAATTATTATTATTTTGAGTTTAATAATAAAAAATTAAACGTATACTGAATATGATTCAACTTGATCCCTGACAAAAAAGCTTAAACTTATTTGCTGAACACTTAACATAATTAATGATCCTTAATGTTTAACGTTAGAAGTAAGTTGCTAATAGAAGCTGTGATAATAAATGAGCGGGTTTGTTTATGTTTTTAAGAGTAGTTTGCGCTTGAGCTTGGCTTATCTGTCGTTTACACGCGGTGACCTAGCTATCTCCCTTAACACGTGAGGTTAGTATTCTCACCAGAGGACAATGAAACAACAAATCCTTTGTTTTGTCTACCCTTTCTCGGCGCTGGTGCACGAAAGATACGGTGGTGAAAGTGCAACATTTCTCAACAATTCTAGGGTGATAGGCGAACATTGGAACTTACATGATCTAAAATCGAAACACTTTTTTTTACACGGTGTGTGTTGACCTAATCCAACGTAAGTCCTGACATATAAGAGAGCACACTACTTTAATTACAGTAATTAAATTTTAATGTTGTATTACGCAGTTTGTTCATTCAATTCAAACTCACGATTCTTATTAGGGGCCGTCCATAAATGATGTCACGCAAATGTTGAAGAATTTTCACCCCTCCCCTCTCGTCACACGTCGCCACAAAAAATTAAGATAGCAAATTTTATAAATGACGTCACAAAGCTATGCGCCACCCCCCCCCCAAAAGAAGCCGTATGTTTTATTAGAAAATGAGTATGTATTTACTAGTGTACGGCTGCACTCAAACGTCATTAAATAAATTGTAAGCACTCAAATATCTAAGTGGAACTTTTATTTAATGTTGCGCGTTTTTGGTTGTGACGTCACAGTTCTTAAACACCCCCGCCCCCTCGTCAAACATCGTCACATTTTTGTGACCCCCCTTCCCCAAGGATGCATGACGTCATTTATGGACGACCCCTTACCCCTTTATAATAATTTCTTCCCTTCCCCCACATACCTAGGGAAGGCAAGCGAGCAAGTAATTTTTTTTTCATTTTCATTGGGACATTTTTTTCCCTTCGAAAAATTACTTCATTTTTATTTATTTATTTATTTATTATTATTATTATTTATTTATTCTTTTGTTGGGGGGATGATGGGCATCAGATAAAATCAGGAATATCAGCAGGCAAAAAATGATATTAAATAGGATGGGCAACCTTACGCTGACTACTCACCTTATGGGCGTAATTTCCTATAGTTTAGTATTTATGAAGGAGATAACTTGACTGTGTGGATGTAACAATTTTAAAACCATAACTTATGCAGATACGAATGCTTCAAGTAACGAAAAGTCCAAGATACGAAAGGCCACTCGAAGATATTTTTTTGTTCCAAGATACGAACAAAAATCCAAGATACGAAAAACGCGCAGCTGAAAACATTGGGCATCCCGTGACTGCATTCGAAGCGCGACCAATAGTTCTCGCACAGTTCAATGACATTGATTGACTCATTTCAGAAACATTGTAAAATGCAGTTAAAAAGCTTCTTTGGATCAACATTTGCTAACAGACCATTATTAATCAAAGATTTAAAAATATATTTAAAATAATAAGACAGAAGATGTTGGTAGAAGTGAGACAAAGGAAATGAAGGGTGAAACCAAAAATTAGGAAGCGCAAAGCAAAAGTAATTAATTTTTTTTTCATGAGTTTAGCAACGTTTGTTTAGTGTACAGCTGTACTCGTGAATGTTCATTCTCTTTTGGGTCGAGCCGTTAAGCTCTTAGGACCCAGTTCATTTTATCGCAAGCGAGCCTCATCAAGCGGGCATCGCCGTAGAGGTAATCCTCTGCAGGTACCGTTACCTCTCCCTCCAAATCCCCGCACAGCTCGGGGCACTCTTCGAGTACGTGGGCCACCGTATCTTCAGGGTGGCCACACAGCCGACAGGCCAGTTCCCTTCTAGTGTTAAACGTGTACAAGTAGCTACGTGTGGGACAATGTTCAGTTCTCATTCTAGTTATGAGCGTCTGATTGCTACGCCCAATTTTCCACCAGGAGTCGCTTTTGCTCGGTCGCGGCATGTACTGGAATACTCTTCTGGCCGTGCTTCCAGAGGCCCAGCCCTGGAGCCATTTCTCTCGGAAATGGTCCTTAAGCCACGATCTGACCCCCAGCTGGGTCATCGGGCGATCGGGTTGGGGCTGAGCTGAACCTTCTCTCGCCAACTTATCGACCCTGTCTGAATGAGGCTCGCCACTGTGCCCAGTGATATACTGAAGGACTACTTTTCCTCCTCGTGCTAGGATTTTACCTACTGTTTCCAAAATGACACTGACCGTTTTCGTCTCCAGAGAGGATCGGCCCACAGTCTCGAGCGAAAACCGTGAATCGGTGAAGACTACGACGGTCGGGAAAACCTTTCTTCTTGCTAGACGTCGGCGCACTTCTTTCAAACCCTTGCAGATCGCCTCCAGTTCGGCGTCGTGACTACTGTTTGCGGCTCCGCACGGCCCTGACAGTTTGATACTGTCAGGTCCAGGTTGAGGGTATTGAATTAGCACTCCGTATCCACTTCTGCCATCCTTGAAACGCGAGTCGTCCGTAAAGACTTTTACCACGCTGTCGCCATAAGCTTCGATTGTCTTCAGAGTCTCGTCTCGCTGGAGCTCGACGGGACTGGCTTTCGTCACCGCTGTATTTGTCAGTGTCAAACGTAGTTCAGGCAAGTCAAAGCTTTCATGTGGTCCTCGAGCAGGGACCAGTCGCATTCGTTCCCTGTGCTTGGGTATGGGGACTGAGTCTTCTAGTTCGTAGACCGTATCCATGAAGGATGTTTTTTTCAGTCGGGTCCTCTTTACCCATCGGTCTTGTAATTGGAAGCAGGGTTCGTCATGCTCCAACCTACGGTATCGTTCTACCGTGGTCATGATTGCCTTTTCTCGCCTTATCGCCAGGGGTTCTACGTTGGGCATAATTTCTACAGCGGCTGTGGGTGTCGTACGCAACGCCCCGCATACAAACCGTAGAGCTTGGTTCTGTATTCGATCCAGACCCTCTAGAGCCGTACGGCTCGCAAAGGCCTGGGCCGGGAGGCTGTAGTCAATGGCACCCCTCACACTACTGAGATAGAGAGCTCTCAGTAATCTTGCGTCCGCACCCCAACTAGTGCTAGCCAGTTTCTTCACCAGGGACAGTTTAGCTGTGGCTTTGGCGCACAATTCACGCACATGGTTTATGCAGTTGGACCTTCTGGTCCAACTTGATTCCCAAGTACGTTGGTGTCCGATCCCAATTCAATCTTTTCCCACATATCTGAAGCACCACCTCGTGCTTCAGTGCATTCCGTCCATTTGTAAAAATGGAGTGGACCGTTTTCTCCGTATTGACTATTAGGCGCCATCGGTTGGCATAGTCTTCGATTCGATTCAGATCCTCCTGCAGTCGGTTCTGCAGTGTTGCGACGTCCTTTCCTGAACTCCATATAGCCAGATCGTCAGCAAACATGGCATTCTGCGACCCCAGAATACCTTTAGGTCGTGAACGTAGGCTAAGAACAATGTACAACTAAGGGCGGACCCCTGTGGGAGTCCGTCCTCCAGGCGCGCTTCGTTGGATAATGACTCCCCCACTCGGGTCTTGATCGTTCTGTCCGTAAGAAACGATTTTATCCAACTGTACATGTTCGCAGTGACACCTAACTGCTGCAACTTATAGAGTAGCCCTCCACGCCACACCTTATCGTATGCCTGCTTTAGATCGAAGAACACCGCAACGGTGTGATTCATCGACTGGAGTTCGTTTGTAATTGTCTGAATTAATCGGAGAGCCTGGTCCATCGGTTGGCGTCCCTTTCGGAACCCACCCTGAGTCATTGGAATGCATTTGGTCTTTTCGAGGAACCAGTAGAGTCGTGCGTTCACTAACCGTTCAGCTACCTTCCCCACACACGACGTGAGGGAAATTGGCCGGTAGCTGGACGGGTGTTCGCCTGGTTTCCCCTCTTTTGGAATTGGGGTTATTGTGGCCTTTTTCCATAGCTTCGGCAGCGTGCCTGTTGTCCAAGTTCTATTTATGAAACTCAACAGTTTCATTCGGCCTGTCCTGCCCAGATGCTTGAGCATTTCATTGTGAACTTTATCTGGCCCTGGTGCTTTGCCAGCTTGGCACTTGTGAAGTGCAGTTTGCAATTCTGTCATTGTGAAGGGGGCCGCGAAAACCTCTAGTTGAGGGCCCTTGCTTTGTCTCCTTGAGCCCTCTTTGCGCATTCGGTCGATTGTTTGGCTAAAGTCAGATCTGGCGCCTTTCTTGTTTACCTGGGCAAAGTGTTTGTTTAGCGCTCGTGCGCGCTTAACTTCACTAGCCCTTTGGCCCTTTGGTGTCGTCAAAGGCTTGGAATTCTTTGTCTTCCCCGCGCCAGATAATGCATCTAAGAGCCGCCAAACTTTTCTTCCGTCTACGAGGTCAAGTTTTTCGCACGTATTTACCCATTTCGCCTTCTTCGCTTTGTCGACAGCGGCCCGGACTTCAGCCGCCAGTCTGTTGTACGCCCTACGAGCTTCGGGTGTCTTCAGCCTGGCTGCCTTTTCCCGTGCTTTTGCTCTTTGTTTCACCAATTCTGTCAGACTCTTGTCCCAGTAAGGTCTGAACTTCTGTTTCCCGTTAGTCCTTGGGATCGTTCGCCTCGCAACCCCAAGGATTGTGTCAATAAACTGCCCGTAGGTGGCATCCATGTTTTCTCCTGCAACATCCAGCAGAGCGAGCTTGGTCTCGCTCTCGGCCTCGTACTTTCGCCATTCGGCCTTACGGAATTGCCAATGCCTTCTTTCAAATCGAGGTTTGCCTGCACCAAGCACAAATTCGATCAGGATTGGTAGATGATCGCTACCTACTTCCTTTAAGACTTCCAGTCTATGCTTCGACTCTAGGTCAGCGGATATAAGCGTTAGATCTGGGCGAGACTCCGTGCTGTGCCCCGGGTGCTGTAGTGTCGGTTCACTGTCTGCGTTTTGCAGCCTGATGAGATTCGTATTAATACAGACATCCTCGATGTAGCGGCCTGACGCGTTCCGTTCGGCATAGCCCCAGTCAGGAGACTGTGCATTAAAGTCTCCTGCTATTATCGTTCTTCCAAAAATGACATCTTCCCCAACTGGAAGTGCGATTGGATTTCTGGGCGTATTATAGACGTTCGTGATTGTAAAGCCAACGTCGCCTTTGAAAACTCTCACGGTGAGAGTATCAGTGTTGCTGTAACACTTAACTTCGAGCAGCTCCGTCGTTAAATCATTCCGACCGCTGTGGCAAGACCTCGACATCGCCGGTCACACTTGCAATGGTATAGCGAGTAACCAGTGATATGGAACGGCTTCCCCTTAAGGAGCGTTTCTTGGAACAGTGCTACATCCACTTTCCGTTCGTGGAGTATTTTGGTTACTTCGTGTGCCTTTTGCCTTATGCCACAGACATTCAACTGTAAAACTACCAGGGCTTGTTCAGGATGGCCCTTCGCATCCATACAAGGACGGCCAGTCACCGATTGACCCGCTTGGACATGGCCTGTCGTTCGTCACCATGCCTCTAAGAAGGAGGGGTAGCCAACCGACCCGACGTACCACCATCCGCCGAGAAGGGGTTTAGAAGGTCCATTCCGGGACCTGCTTTTTTCGATATATGAACCATAGAATAGAGAGGGGGTAGGCAGAAATCTTCAACCCATTGAGGACGGTCCGTGTGCGTTCCGCCCCTTGCCCAGAGGGTCTTCCTGTCTTCGGCGTTCCTAGCCGGACACTGTTGGGTATGGGCCTGCTCCCACACCCAGCACCGGGCCTCTCGGCGAGGCCATGCCGCACCCTCCAGTTGTCCGGAGAGTTCCAGTGCGTATGTTTTGGCGATTTCGCCGGGGCTAGACAATTTCAAGTCGCAGCCACTTCCGCAACCCTACTTATCTCCCGGGCCCCGTAAAGGCCAACCCCTTCCGAGAGACAGTTGTACTAAATGTGTTTATTTAGCATTAGTTCATGCAAAGTTTGTACATACCATTATTTTCATAAAGTTAAGTGTTTCGTACGTAATACTGTAATGTTTTCAGCCATTCGTTCTCCTCCCCTACCACCTTCTCCGACACTTCGCCCTATTTGTATACATATTATTTTTCATTTATTTTATTCTGTTTCCATTGTTTTATTATTTATTCGATGTATAATTTGTACTTTTAAGGATTGGAGTAGGAATCCTACTTTGTTTTTCTATTATTTTCCCTGACATTTTCAACTTTTCGTGTTGTTTCTGTGTGGCTTAGAGCGGATTAAGTATTTTTCATGTAAAACTTAGTTCGAGATACGAGAGATCCAAGATACGAATGCCACCCCGGAGTGGATTGATTTCGTATCTCGAGGTACCATTTTTTTTTAAAAAAATAATAATAAAACATTTTTGTAAGGATTTCATTAAAATGGCACTGCGTAATAGAATTAATCACGTAATTTCGACCGAATTTTTTTGTTACCTTCTGAATCATTACCACTCACCCCACCCCCACCGGCCACCCCCCACAACCTTATCGTTAAAAGCGTGACCAGAACCGTTTTGACCGGTGCCGTTTTGACCGGGGCCGTTTGTACCAGGGCCATTATGTCGGTTAACCCGTTAAAAGCGTCCGCACACAATCCCGCCCCCAGTCCCTCAATACCCCTCTGTCCATCAGTGTCCTGAGAAGTTCGTATCCCAACCAATGTTCCATTTAAGCTGCGCGTACGCGCAGATATTTTACCGACGCCACGCAGCTGTTAAGAATTACCGCGCAGCAAATTTTGTAAAATATTGCTAAAAATGGACGCTGTGCAACTTTGCACACGAGTCTTTTTACTTTGCACAAGGACCAATGAACCTTAGAGGGAACATTGATCCCAACTGATATCGACTGACTGCACCTGTGTCAATGACATTTCCGTGCAGAAGTGTTTCCTAACCAATGGCGGGAATCACACTGATCATTTTAACTGTTGTCTTTGCTAGTAGTCTTTCATCATTTTGATTAGCAGCAGTGACTTTTGTTTAATTTATTTATTTTTTTAATTGGGGGTGGGGGTGTGGTGGGGGGGGGGTAGGTAAGGGGAGGGACTATGCTTCACCATTACTTTGTATTTTTTTCATAATGTTTCTCGAAAGTTAATATATTTGTGAGAAATTACCGTAGATATAAAGTGAGGGGGGCTGCAAGAAGATTACAGAATCACTGAATAGAATCTTTATTTACATGATAGTCTCGTTGAAACTTTTCTTTTTTTTTAAATTCAAGACTGCACTAAAAACATCTTTTCAAACTAGACTTTCCAATCAAACCTATCTCTGGTTGATAAACGTAGCTTATGTGTACCATCAGGACATTATAATTATATGCTTTGTTTAATTTGGATATGAATGTTTTAAGCTAAATGCAACACATGTTACTACTTTTGTGTGAAGCGCCATGTGCCCAGCTCCTAATTGGGGTACCGCGTTATATACGTTCTCAAATTATTATTATTTCCCCCGATGGCCGACAAATTCCCTGACACATTTCAACATAACACTCATGATTGACAGTGTAACTAGCCCCTAGCTCCTTTGTGGCGTCCAGTAACTTAGGTTCAATAGGCTATCAGGAAATAGTTTCAAATTGACCTTCAAGATAGAGGTCACTGAAGGTAATGTGAAGGGGATAAAAGAAGCAGAAGTCACTCAAGGAAGGGGAGGAGGACGTCACTGATTCCAACTAATTATGAAAGCATTTATACTTTATACTAAATGATTGTGGGTAAATAATCAAAGTTTCGACTCCATTAAAATTAGACTTTAGAAACAGGAAGTTGGTCAACTTTGGGAATGCAATTTGCATGTCACTCAGGTTATGTGAAAGTCACTCACTGGTGTCCTTGACCATGTTTCCATAGTGATACTACTGATACATTTGTAACAACCCTAAATTGTGGGAGGGATGGGTATATTAACTTTTAGTACATTTTTAGCAATGCAATTTTTAAAATAACTTTTTTTAAACATATTATTTTATTTTTTACATTCTAGTCTTTGAAGATGTTAAAGGAGATGAGGAAGTGAGTTGGAACATATAACATATAATGGTTTTTAAAAATTAGAACAGGGGTCAAATGTGAGATGCATATTGGAGGGTGAAACTTAAACCAACTACATCACACTACAGCTGGTCAAGGGCTGTTAATTAGTTGTACACAATTTGTTTATTTATTAAGTCTGGTTTTACATCATGCTAAGATCTCCCAATGATTAATAACAATACAAACATTCATACATACATATAATACCTTTCATTTACATCATCATATAATTGATATAGTATGTTGATTTTATAGTAAAACTTTTAATTACAAAGAGATTGGATGCAATACAACAACAAGTCAATCATAGGTTACTCTTAACTGCTATACAACAATTAGCATCATGGGATACTATAAATATCATTTAAAACACTGAAACCATGAGACACAAGCCAAAAATAACACTCAATCATGAGTACAAGGCTAATAGTAAAAAAACATGGACAATTCTTCAAATTTCTCTGACCAACAGTTGTCAGATCTGATAGGATATATTTGGCTAGAAAAGTGAACAGAATTTTTTTTTCTAACAAACAAAAGAGTGAATTCTAATCTCAGGCTCTTGATGTGTTAGATTATGAGACTTAATGCTAAAAATGAGACAAAGCTTTGACAGGGAGATGGGACAGATAAGGTGGAGGAGAGGAGAGAAGAGGGTAGAGAGAGAAGACCAGATCTCCAGGAGAGAAAGATAGGAACAAATATAAGAGTATGACAGGAGAAATAAGGGGGAAGAGAGATAAATAAGAGGAGAGTGAATAAAGATAGAAGAGTGACAGAGAAATAAGAGACAAGCAAATAAAAGAGAGAAAACAAAAATAACATAAATCACTGATAAATTGTGAGAATGATTTGTTCATAAATTTAAAAAATATCACAGTGTGCTCCCTATTAAACAGGCTCCATTATATCCATAGCAACTTGACATCACAATCTCATTCAAATAAATAGTGGTTTTCTTTCCAAAGAATACCCTAAATAAAGGAGTGAGGTAAATAAATGTAGAAGAGGTCTCAAGTTATAAGATTTCATGCATGTAAAAATGTTTAAAAATTTAAGACAATAGAGATCATTATTTAAAAGATTATCGAACATATAGTGAAACAGTTGAATCTATGTATTGTAGATACACAAAAGGAAATAATTTATAATTACTGTTTTCTCTTTATGAATTAATAAGCAATTTAATTGCCATGTTTTTAAGTTTATTATGTGTACTTTATTAATGGGGGACAAAAATTTTATACTGTCAAGCATAAGGGTTTTAATTAGGGCTGCGGAAATGAACGATTAATTTCTCGATTAATCGTTAAAAATTTTAACGATTGAATTATTTTTTAACGATTAATCGACCCATCGCTTAAAAATTATTGGAAGTCAAAAATTAAAAAAAATAATAATAAAAAATAGCAGCCGATAAATAATAAATTTCCTGACGATTACACAAACATTTTGGTTTTAAACTATTGACTGACGGGAATGTTCAAAATGTTGATAAAGTTTGCCTACCATGGTTCTAACACTTCGCCTACTTATCAAACCAAATGAAAAGCGTATTAAGCTAATGGAAGTAATGGAGTCAGAATGGACTCAGAGACAGAAAATGATGACAGCTCTTCTGATGAATTACTGCGTTACAAAATGGAGATGAAAGTTCCTGAATCCATTAACCCTCTACAATGGTGGAAACTTAATGAACACCGATATCCGATAATGTCATTCCTTGCCAAGACCGTTTTGTGCATACCAGTTACCTCAGTTCCATGTGAATGATTGTTCAGCTCGGCTGGTTATATTGTCAATTAGACCCGCTCATCACTTGAACCAAATAATCTCAACACACTAGACTTGTCTTTTTGCGTAGTTGGTTAAAAGATGACATATGAAGGAGACATTCCAGTGTTATTTAGATTTTCAACAAGAACGTTTAATAAGTGTTACCTATGACATCATACATTTTAATTTTTGGCTGTAATTGAAATTAACTATTAATTAATCGTTAATTTTTTCTAAAGTTAACGATTAAATTTAAATTCATCCTTAACAGCCCTAGTTTTAATATCTCAATTTTTTAAAGAGTAACAAAAGAAATGTTTAAAATATAGTTTTAGCTGTAATATGAGAAGCTCAGGGCATTAAAATGCAAGCTAAACAAGTGTTATTTTAAGTTTAAGGCAGGGGGTTGTCAAATATCATGTCAAATTAACAAGAGTGCCTTCATTTTGTGATTTTACTGAACTCATAAAAATTATGTCTTTTTTTATAAAAATGTTTAACAGAAACATGATGGCAAAAATGGCTGGCATTAATTGACCCATGAAAATAAAAACTTATTGATGTTTTATCACAATAATATTTTGCACTGGTTCCCATATTGCCATAAAAAAAAAGTTAATTAAAAAATCATGAAAACGTGAGATATCACAAAAATAAGCTAAAACCGCAATCAAAAGTTGAAATTAAAGGAGAGTTGTAAGTGTAAGAGACATAAACTCTGACATCTGATAGGACATCTATGTGACACAAGCTGTATGTAACTTGAAAGGATGCATCTTAATTATTATAGCTGTTGAGTTCACATTTCACTAAAATCATATCCTAGCTTAGTTGTAAGAAGAAAACCAAAAAAATGACTATCTACAGCTGTAATAGTTCTCTCCCCTTTCATTTAAAGTTTAAAAATAAAACAAGTTTATTAGATACAATTTTTTTTTCACAATTTTTAATCAATTCTGCTGTGGTCAAGTTCTGTAATTAAATTTGTTTACGTATTCAGTGACAATAGATATTTATCAAAAGAAATTATTTTATAATTCTTTTTTAAAGCTGACTTGAATTTGGGATTTAATTTTTTAATTGGAGCTGTCTTTAAATGAAAAAAAACAATTTTTAAAATCCTGTATATGTCTGTCAAGAATATTTTGAATTGCATGAAACATGGCTAACAGGTGGTCAGTTAGTTAAGTTATTGCCTTCTCATATTAACAATCCAAGGGAAAACAAACTGTTAAAAAATATAACATTTTTAGGAATGAAAATTTTTTGTATTGCCTTTGGAATTAATTCCTTGTAATGTTTGTCAATTATTTGAAATAATTTAAATAAATAAAAAAAATTTAAAAGCTCTCATAATTAGAATAGATGCAGAAATGGGGTCTTGCAATAACATACCACTTGCCTACAGAACCTACATTTCATTTACCATCAATTTTTATAAAAATAAATTTCCAGTCAATTAATCATTTTAGTAACTTGATAAATATATATTTGATGCATTTTTAAATTGTCTTTCCAAGAACAGATTTGATAATAGAAAATAACCTCTCAACATATAACAAGTTCATCACAATTACAATGATGATATTTGTAAGGGTAAAAATGGATGACAAGTGGAATGCTAGCTTTCACATACAATTTGCTGAGATATAAAAATGGACTGCTAACATTTTAAGTTGTATTTCTTTAAAATGACAAAACATGCTATGAAACTGGAGCAAGGGACATCATGACAGCCTTCTGTCTGTGGCTGATGGTTATAGTGGCAGGGTGTTGCTCCCATGGCTCCCCATCCACTTGCATTGGAGCATTGCCACCAAAGAGTCTTATCTGATGTGAGATGAAAGATGATAGTGAAAGTCACTTAAGGCCCAGTCAATTAATTCTATTTTTATTCTTACAGTCTTATTACTTCATCTGTAAGATAGCTAAGTTGTCCATTTCATAGAGGCCCAATACTTACAGTCACTTTACTGGCTTGCCCAAGCCTAAGGGGTGTGGCCAGGCCAACTTGCAACTGAGCAATGTGGAAGGAAGAAAAAAGTCCCATCACCTCGAGCTTGCCATCATCATACCTGTAATAGAGAGTTGTGTAGTATAGTTGTTTTGTAAAAACAAAAGTTTCCTTTTCATAACCATGTTGGCATATGGGGCAAGTGAAGCAGCGTTCACAAGTTTTTATAGCCACAGCATACAAGGGGATTGTGTGGCTGGCACAATGCCCAGCCGCCTTTACTTCCCCAACTGATGCTGGGTACCCATTCGGAGCTGCGTAGACTCAGGGACTCCCTTAGCCATGAGAACAAGACCCAGCCTTCACCGAAACTCGAACCCGTGACTCTCACTGCCGCTCGACACCCCGCGCCCCTATATAGTTGTATAGTAGCAATTTGTAAACAGTAGCAGTTGGTGGAGTGTTCCATCCATACGGGCCATTTAGCTAACTGAGCCCATCCCCACTCAAACAACAGCAAGTGTAAGATTTGAAATACATTTTTATCATCTAAAAACGAATGTAGTTTAATGTGAATACAAAAATTTCACAAAAAAATATTGGTATTTTTTAACTTATGCAGTAGAACCCACTTAACTCGACCACAGTTAACTCGCCAACCCTATTAAGTTGACGTTTTTAATGGAACCGCAAAATTCTCTCTTTGTCTTAGCATTTTCTCATCCGTTATGTCGATACTTATAAGTCGCCGAACGCTAATATCTCGAGCACAAAAGATGGCCAAATTTGCAACTTAACGTTGGTTATCTCGATCCCCGTCTGTTCGCCTAGCGACGCACTCTCGCATTTTTAGTTTAAAATAGCATCGAAATCTCGCTTTCCTCAAGACTTCTGGCTATTGTGTGATTCTATGAGATTTCAATAAAAATTACCGGATGTTTTTATCTTGTTTCACTTTGATCCGTGTGTGAATTAGTATGTATTCACCCGAGGTGCTCGAAAATCGCGTTATCGGTCTTTAATCCTCATTATTTCGCAGTGCATGTTATATAATTATTAAAATTAATTCATTGCCTGATAAATTAATCATTTTATTTTTTAAGATAAACGAATATCTTTAGAAAAGAAAATAAAGGCTTGTATCGAGAATCGACGGTGGTTTTTATTTTATATTGGTAAATTTCTGCTATTAGTTGCTGCACATATGCCTTTTGTTGTTAGCAAACATGTATGTACATTTTTATAGCATGCCGATCGCTTCATCAAACAAATAACGGCAACGCTGTTGTGTAAAAAAAAACTACAAAAACACGTGCATAAACATTCTCATTTAATTTATTAACGCTAGTGATGGGACAATACCAAAATCATAGGGTGCTTACTGTAAACAAGGCTCCCCAGATTTTAGGATATATAATATAACAGACTACAGACAGTTTACCAACCCCACTCTCAATCTCCCACACCATTGTTGTTGTTGGTTAGTCCTATTAGTATCAAATTACAGAAGGAATTCTGAGTCCATTGTAAGCTGAGGGGAGGGACCCAAGGAAGATGGTTTGGAAGAGAAATGGTTGGGGACAATGAGGGGATATGTAGGTTACACGGGCGGGTTATTCATTACTATTATTAGTGTAGCTTTTAAGGAAAGTCATGCAAAAGCCCTCCAAGGCACAGTATCGCTCAATCTGGGAATCACTGCTGTGAATGATGCTAACTCAGCAGAAACAGTGTAACAAACATCAAGCCCCATTTTAAAAAAACAAACTGGAAGCGCACAAGAGAGGTTATGCGATGTCACCAACGGACCCGCCGTGGCAGGAGTAGCTGAATTCGTTATGCACTAGGGAAAAAAACAGCGCTAACGCAACAATGGTAAAGTGTTATATTTAATCGGACCCTTAAAACGAACGGTCTTAACAACCTTAGGAAAGAGTGAAGAAATATTAGGGTCCCGATATTCCGATACGATTCCGATTAATTGTCCCATCACTAATTAACGCACATCATGTACATAAAGAAATTTCAAGCACATGTTAATATTTCGCCGCCATCTTGGTTTTCGTTTAACTCGATCATCGGTTATCTCAACGCCTTTTGGCAAACCCCTAGGCCGTCGACTTAACCAGGTTCTACTGTATAAACGCAATGCAAAGATTAGTAATAGAAATATCTTTTTTATTTGTTTTGATACTTCTTAAGTTAAGAACAAGCTGATAGTTTTAGAACTTTTAGAAGATGATAGGCTGATAAAAGGCACAAACTTTTTTTTATATAAAATCCAAGAATTACACATATCAACTTATCACCATACCATGTTATCACACGTTAAAAATGTCTGCAGTTTTTGCAATATGCTTGCTTTTCTCTGGGTTAAAGATTCTCACTTCTGTTAGCAAAGTCATGGGATTTATTTACCTTGGTTGACTCATGCCTAACTCTTGACCACTACCCCAAGGCTGACAACCTCCTCCCCATGAAGAAATATTCAGGAGCACGATACCTTCAAGTTCAGGAAGGATGATTTCCTTGTCATCTAATTCCACCTGAGAATGGAAAAGACATAACATAATTCACAATTTATTTGACTGATATACAAACTTTTAGAGAAATAAAAAAAGACTTTACAAGAAAATCTGTCTAACACAATTTATGTAGAAATATTAACACACAGATCTAATTACAAATCATTTCAAAGTTTAGCAATGCAATGATAATATAATCTTGGTTTTACACTGCATACAATATAAAAGTAAATAAATTTAAAACTGACCTAATTGACTAATTGTTTAAGTTAAATGACCAGCATGTATTTTCAACCTTTCACTTGCAGTGCTAATGTATAACTTTACCATGCATTATTCATATGAATACATTGTTTAAAAAATCTTTACATTGGTGTTAGCCATGAAGACAAAATAGTTTTTAAAATTTATTTGCAATACATTAACTTGCTTAAAATGTCAACATTGCTACTCTATTTGCACACACAAACATTTTAAAATTTGAATACCAACTTGGCTAATAACTTCTGACTTTGCTTGGTATTTATTTAGGCTTTTCAGGGGGTAATGTACAGCACTGGGAAGAACAATTTCTGTCAAATTGCCTAGAAGTGTCTCCTTGATCCATGGACATTAAAGTGAAATTATGGGAACAATTCCAATAAATTTCAATGCATCACACAAACAAGTAAGGCAGACACAATGTTGGAATACACTATCCAGAAACAAGATGTATGCATCACACAAACAAGTAAGGCAGACACAATGTTGGAATACACTATCCAGAAACAAGATGTATGCATCACACAAACAAGTAAGGCAGACACAATGTTGGAATACACTATCCAGAAACAAGATGTATGCATCAACAAAAAGGAAGCCTATTAAT
Source organism: Ampullaceana balthica (assembly GCA_944989445.1). Taxonomy (NCBI): domain Eukaryota; kingdom Metazoa; phylum Mollusca; class Gastropoda; family Lymnaeidae; genus Ampullaceana; species Ampullaceana balthica. The sequence goes on from CALYLW010000821.1 coordinate 348,629, forward strand.
ATCGACAGAAACTTCAACCTTCTGGACAAGAGACAGGTCAAGTTTTTTGACAAGTTAGAAAAAGCTAACAACAAAATTATATGAAATCGTAAGAGATTTGTATCGGTCCAAAGAATATAGGAATGATATTAATTTGAGATGCAAGCTTTCAAAGTGTTATCTTTGATGAAACACAAACCTTAACATTTCTTAATATGATAAACACAAGACAACACATTTTTACCTGAACTGAAACATAAGCATATTAATTACTTATTTACTTTTGACTTTTACCCATTCTTGGGCATAGGCCATCTACAAGAGTTTTCCAGTCATCTCAGGTCTGTGACCTCCAATAGCTTGTAGGTGTATCCATTACCTTTTGTTTCATGTCTCTACTTTAGTGTGCACCTGCTTCTCTTACTTTAAGCCAGTAAATTCCATTTTAGGAATTGACTGGTGGTATTTTACTAAGAGTGTTCCCTATCCACCTTCATATTTTGCTGCTGATGTTTTCAGCAAAAGGCACTTGGTAAAAATTGTCAATCTTTGTCGATGAGTTGCTAGGAAATTTTCAGAATTTTTCCAAGGCAATTGTTAAAAAATGTCTGCAGTTTCTGCAATATGCGTGCGGTTCTCTGGGTTAAAGATTCTCACTTCTGTTTGCATCGTCAGCTCATTTGACTCCTGTATTGTCTTTGATACTACTAATGCTATCATTGCACTTCTGGCCCTAACATCAGTTTCCTTTCCACCAATGATGCTGCCAAGTAGGTGAAGGTCTCCACTTCCTCTATACTCTATAGCATATCCTGCCAGAAGATGTGCTCTTGTTTGGTGGGGTTTAATCCATTATCTCTGTGTTGCTGTGTGGACAGAAGCCACCCAGTTGATATCACTGCTACTTGTTGAGCTGGTTCTTCATTATACTTGACCAATTCTATTGAAACAACTTTCCTGGTATGGTTTTCACTGTAAGTCCTCTTTATTTAACAATTGCTGAGTTAAAATTGTATTTGTTCTCTTTTTGGATTATCCTGTCACACCTTTGGAGCTCTCTCTTCTTCCCATATTTTTGGTTACCTTAGAGTTAATATAAGCTTCCATAATGTTAGCTTAGATTACAAATAAACCTTAAAATTGTTACTTTAGATTAAATACAAGCCTTCATACTGCAACCTTCACAATGCTACCTCAGTTTAAATACACATCTACAGATTGTGACATTAGTTTAAAAACAAGTCTTTACATTTTAATATGGTACCTTAGATTAAAAACAAGCCCAAACATTGTTACCTTTAACATCTTTTGAAGATCCTTACATTCTCTTTCTAAAACATCTTTGGTTCCATATGTAAAATAACAAAACTGAAATAAAAATTATTTTTTTTTACTGATTTCATGTACATTCTATTTTTGGATTGATTTAAATCTTCTAAAGATTTAGAGCAAAAAAAAATTTTTTTTTAAACGGAACAAAATCAAAGCAAATAATATTTTAGATAACAGTCAGTCACTAAATTATACTGATGCTTCAATAAACAAGTACCATGAAATTCTAGGTATTTGGGTGAAATGAGATTCTTGTAACTTTTGAAAACGTATTTGGTGTAGAAAAATTAATTTCTTTGATTTTTAGAAAATTAAATATTGATATAATAAATTTGCAGGGTAAAAAATATTAATAGTCCAGTGCATAATTTTTTTTTAATTAAAAAACTTTAGTAAGTGGAACATTCATGCATTTCCTCCACCATTTTTTAGCAGGTTATTTCTATTCGCCATTAGTTGGCAAGTATTTTATACAAAGTGAAATTTTTGTAAAAATAGATAAGTGTAAAGTATAAGTGTAAAGGAAGATTACATTGAGTAGCATTAGATAGAAAGCAATAAAGGATTTAATGTTTTAGAAGTTGGCCAAAAGATGAGCTGTCCATTGTACATAAAGCGTATGATTTTATTTAATTATCTTGCAGGTGACTACTCTAGAAAATGAAGCAAAGTGTTTTTAGGAAATAAGAGCTCTTGTTTAAAACTGTTGGGATAAATACAGTGGAATTTGGCAGCATTTCAATAATAATAATAAGAAGAAGAAAAAGTGTTTTTAAGAAATATTTTGCTAACAATACTTGGGATATAAACATACACAAGTGAACACAATCGCAATGATCAGTTGTGCTTGGCTTTTTGAAATTAATATTTTTTTATCATAAATGCTATTTAATATTAGTTTCAGTTATAAATAGAAAGCTATTGACATCTGAGGAATGTTCATAGCATACATTCTGAGAGAAACTCAAGACCCATTATTATCAATAGCACTCATTATAAGCAAGTATTACATGTCTAGACCAGAAAGCTAAAAATGGCTATTAATAGCCTTTGTTTACATGCTGTTGGTAACCTAGATTACCCACCCCCCCTCCCTCTTCCCCTATTTTTCAAACCCCAACTAAGGCAATCATAAAATTCTAGTGTCTTCGCTAAAGAGTCTTTTGGTGACCTTAAGCATTAAGAATGGTAAAAGAGAATAAACATGTGTTCAGGCCAGTATTATAGAAATATGAGAAATTTTATAAAATTTTGCTATAACTAAAGATTTTATTAGAGATTTTTAAAGGATACAGATACTAGAGCAAAAATATAAGAATTAAATTCAATTAGCGTGTAGAAATTCTTTTCTAAACTTTTAAATGAGATATTTTTTATGCAGCAGCTATTTGTGTGTAAATTCCGATTTTGTATTTACTACAAGTTGAGAGTGCTCCTGTATTTTTCTTGGTTACCTAGAATAATTATTGTGGACTAAATTTAATGTATTAAATAGTTGATGATTCTTAATTAACTTTCAATCAGTATTATTTAATTTTTTTATTTGTATTTTGTGGTCATTTACTGTCTTGCGATTTGAGCATTTTGTTTTGCTGTCGCTATTAATTAAGAAGCCATATGAAATATAACTAGAGCAGAAGCTCAAAATTAACCCTTACAGTACCTAACTCTGACCCCTTCAATATTTTTTCATATGCTGATGATATAGCAATGTTAGAGAAAAGTAGTAAAGATGTATCAAAAGATTAAATTAGATTACATCTCGCATCAATACAGGCAGGGCTGAAAGTAAACGAAAAAATACAAGCCTAGGTTTTAAAAAGTATTAATAAGTATAAATAGCAGAGAATTTCAAAATTAAAAAACACCTTTTTTAAAAAGTAAATCACTTCCTATAATAAAAAGGGTTCTAAATAAATGAAAGAAATGACATACTAACAGATAAAATATAAAGAAAGCAGCTGGAGACATTCCTAATCATTTACCAGGTATACCCTACTACTATTGCTAATCCAAACTAGCACCCCTCAAATATCCTGGCCCCTTATTTGCATGTACATTGTTCAGTAATTACCCACCAGTGTTTGCATTCCAATGTCTTGATTTATCTCCCCCCACTGTCCCCCATCATACCAGCTTCACCCTAGTGATATGTGAGACTGTGACAGGTGGTCAGAGTCCACCTCTCCACCCCCATCACAGGAACCATTCCATCCCTAAGCTATCTGCCCCACAATAATGGTGAGAATGGAGAATATGAATCAGACATTATATGACTACAGGAGGATACATCAGTAGGAAAAATAAATTTTTAAATTTTAAAAAAAAGACTGCATGTCAAAAAATGTCAAATAACAGAGGACTGAAGAGAGTTATACACCACCCAACCTCACCCACAACTAGAAAAAAAAACAGTTCAAAGGAAGATCTATGCTAAAGGTACAGATGATGAAGAGAAGGATAAACAGCAGCTGAGAATCCAAGAGTATAGAAAAGCATCAGGTACGATTGGAAGAACATGATGAGTTAGGCTGAACCTCAAAATAGGCTGTAGCGCCACAGAGGTGCAGTGATGAATTATTTTGGAGAAGCGTTAAGACATGAAATTATGTTATCTAGCCCTCAAATTGGCAACTAAAGATATCAATGTTAAAAAGGAAATTATTACTTACTAGATACGCCGCAGACTTGCTCATGGATAGTGCAAAGAAAGTGGGGAAAGAATGCAGACAAACTACAGCACAAAGAAATAAAAACAACGCAAGTGAAGGTCGGTGGGGGGAACCACAGACGCATTGTTGGTCTCGAGACAATCGGTTAGCGGTTATCTACCTGCCCACAACCCTTCACCACCCTAGCTTGCCAACTATTAACTGTGATTGGCCGACCCTAGCGAGGGTCAGCCATGTTCGCAACAAAGGGGGAAAAGAATGGGCACAAACACACATTTTTAAAAATTAAAAAAACAATGTTTTCACTGGGGCTTGAACCCAGGACCTTCTCCGTGTAAGGCGGACGTGATAACCACTACACTAAGAATCTCATGTTATTCTTTGAAGGAACAACGCAAGAACCACTGTTGGTTTTGAGACATTGGTCGACCCCAGCGAGGTTTTTCTTCATGCTGTTTGCACATACTCGCTTTGGTGAATTATATATATATAGATTCTTAAAGAAGAAAATGGCCTTGGTTTCTAACATTGCCAAAGTTAAGCAATACATTGTGATGAAACCAATGATCAGCACAATTTTAAGAAACTAAGAGACAAAAAAAGACTTTAAAATACCAATTTTTAAATCTGTAACAGATAAATTAAATTAACAGTGTTTCTAATGGCAAATATTTCAGTTAAAGATTGGAATCACATTAGAAACAGACAACTTTCACTATCCAAGTTCCACTGTAAAATTTCTTTAGTATTCAAAGTGCATTAAGATTTAAGATAAAATATAATTTTAGATGTATAGAAATTCTAATAGTAACTGGAGCAATTCTGTTAGGTTAAGCAAAACAATTACATGTACCATATATTACGGCGTATAAGATGACCTTTTAACACCTAAAAATCTTCTCAACAGTCTGGGTTCGTCTTATACGCCGGGTATCGTCTTAGAGTATTTGTACCTGTTCATACAGTACAGCAACAGTACCGTAGTACAGTATACAAATGGCTAACAGTGAAGACCCAATCATTTCTCCACCAGCAAGAAGAAAGAAATATGAAGCCAGTTTCAAACAAAGTGTGTTGGAAGAGGGGTGGTCTTATACAGCGAAAATAGCTTAAAACCTATATTTTAACAGGAAAAGTGTGTGGGGGGGAGGGGGTCGTTTTATAGACAGGAATATACAGTAATAATAATTTAAAACCTTGGCCTTAAAATATTCATTTATATTATTGACATACCTATTAGTTTATCTTTGTCTGTAATGTTGACAGTACAAAATTATTTTTTTTAAAATCTATATTTATAAAAAAAATCAAACCACACTTTAAAGCACTTTATTAACCCATTCATTTTTATCCTTAAAGTATGATTTTTTAAAACATCCAATAGTTATATTTTTTTATTAAATTACATTTGTTTGTTTTTTTAATCATGTTGCAATAAGTTAAATAGGCTAGTTTTTTCAGCATTAATAATAATGTGACTACATTCTATGAGTTTTTTGTTATTCATGCTATTTGACAGAAATTTTCATTGTTTTTGAAGGACAGTCAGTCCTGAAAAGATTTATGTTTTTGCCTTTTCTTATTTTTACAATTATTTCCAAGGCAGCATCGCATTAGAAATTAATGATTATAAATGTCAAGAAGTTAACATTTGTGTATTTTTTTTTGGTACAACTTTTGTTTTCCTTCACGTTGCAAACTTTGATTTGTCTTTATTGATGTTGATGACTGTTCTTAAATTGCAATCATCTATCTTTAAAAATTAAAAACATTCTTTTCTTTACTCAAACTTCAATCATCGGCATCCTTCCGTCTCGAGAGACGATGGTGCATCACCGTTGGGTTGGGTTGCATTTCCTCGTTTGGCTGAGCAGTCCTATCCTGGAGTGACAGTCTTTTCCACAGCTTTTGCACACGAGTTCTGTGCTTCCCAATGTTTTTTTCCTTTCTCCTAGCTCTTCTGTCTGTAGCCTCCTCCATCCTTCGTTCCTCTGCTGCTATGACGCCCTCTTTGACAACTGTGCGCCACGTAGATCTGTCTTCTGCTTTTCATTCCCAGTCACTTGTGTTTATTCTGGCAGACATCTTTAAATCGGAGATGTGGGCGACCTTTCTTCCTCTTTCCTGATGCAAGTTCTCCATATAGGAGGTCCTTGGGCTCGGGCCCTACGACACGGGCTCATTCTTTTTACATGTCCTAGCCATCTTAGGCGTCTTTCCCTAAGGATTGAGAACATGCTTTGGATATTGGCCCGCATCAGGAACTCACAATTTGAAAATTTGTCCTGCCATTTAATGCCAAGGATGCGACGCAGGCACCTCAAGTGGAAAACTATTAAGCTTGCGCTCATGGGATGAATAAGTGGTCCATGTCTCACTTCCGTATAGCAGCGTACTGATGACGCAGGCTCGATAGATACACAGTTTGGTTTTCACCGTTAGCTTGATGTTTTGCCAAACCCGTTTATTTAGTATAGCCATTGTGGCAGCTGCTTTGCCAATTCGTCCTCAATGGACAGTGAGTTGGAAACCTTTGACCCCAAGTAGGTGAAGCTGTCCACAACCTCCAAGTTTTCATTGTCGATATTGATGGTAGGAGGAGAACATGTGTCTTGGGCTATGATGTTTGTCTTTTTCAAGTTGATCTGCAGACCAAATTCTTTACTGTCCGCAAACAGTAGGTCGCGAATTAGGAAATCTGTCGTTTTGGTTTTGGCTCGGAGGCGGGCAGTGTTGAAAAGTTCTCCATCAGCTCTGGTGTGTAACCAGATTCCATCACTGCTATCCTTGAATGCGTATCGAAGCAATACAGAAAAGAATATTGCGAACAGTGTTCAAACTTAAGCTCCAGAAAATCCCTGGAGTTTACAAAAAATGTTGATTCCCTATGTCAAATGCAATTCAATAGCTTGATTCAAAATCCAAAAAATAATAATGGGTTTTATAAAAGGAAATATATAAAATACTTTAATAAAATGTGAGACTACTGTCATAACTATTTAACATCAGTTTTAAAAAAATTATAGTAAACCAAATTTCCAAATACCTTGTTAATAAAACGATGTGCAAAAAACGCTGGCCAGCTCTCTCGTTGTTTGTGGAAATTTAAAGTGACAAGTGCGTCAACTCCAATAGAAAGATAATTGTTCATTATAAAAATCTGAGGGGAAAAAATCATAAATTGATGAACTCTATAAATAAAAGATATAGTTGAAAAAAGCCGGCACTCCATGCCTCAATTGAAAACATTTGATGCCCTCCTTACTCTAAGTCAGAGGTCTCCAAACTTTTCTGCGGAAGGGCCGCATTAACTGTCAAACAGAAGTTTGGGGGCCGACTACTAACCCCCAACCACTAAGTTTTGTGGTAAACTACAGGTAAAAATAGTATCTTTTTTTGGAGATTAAAAGGTCTCCAGGGGACGGATGAGAGGGCCTCGCAGGCTGCATCTGGCTCGCAGGCCGTAGTTTGGAGACCCCTGCTCTAAATAATGGGAAAGAAAAGAATTTTAAATTTTAATTGGTTTCATTTTAGGCCTAAAGTACTTAATTGTGTGTAATAGGTAGTAAAAGCACACAAAATTAATTCAAATACATTTCTATTTCAAAATATAAAAGTGATTAGCTTTTTAAACAAAATCAAAATTACAGGCCTGGTAATTACAGGCCTGTATCACTTACTAGTATCACCTGTAAATTACTAGAACACATAATATATAGTAGAATAGTTAACCACCTTGACAAATATAATGCCCTATGCCCACATCAACACGGCTTTAGAAAAAACAGATCATGTGAAACACAAATAATAGGTTTAATAGATGAACTATCAAAAGGCTTGGACAAAAATGATCAAATAGATACAATATTACTAGACTTCTCAAAAGCATTTGACAAAGTTCACCACCTTAGTTTACTTAAAAAACTTAACTACTTTGGAATCTCAGGTTCCTTACATCACTGGATCCAAGACTTCCTTTTGGGCAGGGAGCAAACTGTAATAATTAATGGATCTAAATCTGCACCAATAAAGGTTAACTCAGGAGTTCCACAAGGAACTGTGCTAGGTCCCTTACTCTTTTTAATTTATATAAATGATTTACCCAACAACATCTCAACAGGTACAAAAGTTAGGCTATTTGCTGATGATTGTATAATCTATAGAACAATTAAATCAGAACAAGATAGCAAAATTTTACAAAAAGACTTAGATGAATTGATAAAATGGGAAACTAACTGGAGTATGTCTTTCCATCCAGAAAAGTGTCAACTGTTAAGAGTAACAAAGAAAAAGAAACAAATAAATTCAAAATATTACATTCATGGAAAAGAACTGACCCAAACTAAAGATGCAAAATACTTAGGAGTCTTAATAAATGAGAAACTATCATGGAATCCCCATGTCAATGAAGTTATTAAAAAATCAAACAAAACCTTAGGCTTTATAAAAAGGAACTTTAACAAATGTAATAGAGATATAAAACTAAAATGCTACCTCACTTTGGTGAGACCTGCACTAGAATATGCATCTTCTGTATGGGACCCATCCACCAAAGAAAACATTGATAAACTAGAACAAATTCAAAAAAGAGCTGCCAGATTCATTACTGGAGAATATTCGAAACTGACAAGAGTAACACCATTAGTTAAATCATTAAACCTTGAAACACTAGAGGATAGAAGAACCAAGAGCAAAGTAGTAATCATACATAAAGCAATTAATTCTAATTTAGAAATACAACACAAAGATAACTTAATACAACCCTCAGATAGACATAAGGATAAAAACACCTTTCTTATTCCGTATGCAAGAACAAACACATACAAGTTTTCCTTCTTCCCGTCCGGAATTCGGGCGTGGAATGGGTTGCCTGAAGAATCCAGGAAAACCAACACTTTATCAACATTTAAATCTCTAATAAAAATGCAGGACTAAACACAAACCATAGATAAGCGTAGGACGCAATAATCTTCTGTATAGAAGGAGCGTCTGTAAACAGATAAGATAAGATAAGATAAAATGTCAGCTCATTTCGAAAGAAATATATATCTTATAACCTAAAGCTTATGCATGGCTATGAAATACATCCCTACATCATGGAGTAGAAAATATTTTGCAATTCAGTGTCACGAAAAACTATGAAGATGTCTAAGAAAGCTGCCATTTTAATAAAAACAAGTACTACTCAGGAGAAAACCACTGCTCAAAACTCCCATACTTCGTCGTGGGACTTTTATCACTGAATATGTCCTTCTTTAATTTACAAATTGTCTTTTTGTTGGGAGGCAGGGTTAATAGTAATAAACCAAAGGTTAGCTTCACTGTAAGACATTGACAAGACTTCAATAGATTTGATGCTATAAATGGTTTGCCAACTGAAATTAAATATACGTTTGATTAATTAATGTTGTTACCTTTGAAGGTCGAGAAAATCCAAAATGTTTCACATGCTTAATGTCTACTGTCCATCTGTCTAACTGGACTGGTCGTGACTTTTCCACATTTTCTAAAATAGTTGTAACATCAACATCCCCTGAATAACCTTCACCCCAACCAAGCACTTGAGAAAGATCATTACCAGTGCCAAGAGGGAGAATGCATACTTTAGGGGGATTCTGGAAATATAAATATGAATGAAAAGTAATTCACTAAACTTTTGTTTTTAAATTAATATTCCTCCAATAACATTATAAGAGATGTTAAAAAGATTTGTAACATTAATTACTTTATTAAAAGTTTATTGTAATGCTAATTATAGATATAGAAGAATGACCTTCAGTCCCAGTTTTTCTATAGCTGTCAGCACCCACCCAATGGTACCATCTCCTCCAGAAACCAAAAGTGAAAATGTGACTTCAGGTAAAAGATTACACCATTCAATAGCATTCTCTGGACTAACATCATGTATGTCAATTACCTGGAAAACAATAATACAAAGTTTAAGCCTAATTTAAAGCAAGGATTAGAAGGATATGGTCATCATATTTCATCAATTACTTCAAGACATTTTTAAAACACTTTAAAACTATTTTTCTTCTTATTGGTGCATCCATAAGGTAACAGATTTCGTTTTTTTAGTCTTATATTTTCCAAACAATTAAAATTGTTCTGAATGTGAAACCTACAGACTACACCACAAATAATGAAGCAACTATTTTAAAGTTCAATTTCATCTCTTGTTCATTTCTTAAATAACTTTTTGGGTTTTAATTCATTATTAATTATGTCAGCTTATGATGCTGCTGAGGCAATTGGGGTAAAAATCTTTTTTTTTATTAGAAACAATGGATATTTAAGAGGAGCTGTAAATCAGAGCAGGAACTTTTTTTTACCAAAGAGATAATTAGAAATCTGGCATTTTTGATACTGCTCCAGGTTCAAACTCCTTTTAATTTTCTCTTTTTTTAAAAGATTTTTAATTTTCTGTGTTAAAAATTGAGAGGTCTAAAATTTTCCACATGATCGAACTTTGTGAATTTTGTAAAAAAAATACATGCCACCATAAACTTTATAATTTCAAAGAGTAATGGATTAGATTTATGTGTTCTTTTTCAAAGTAGTATCAATTTTACTTGTAATCTTTTTTTTGAAATGTCAGAAATAGGCAAATGAAGTTCCAATAAAATTGTCTTTGACAATTTACTCAAAATTTGTTATATGAAAAATACTTTGATTCTTTTTCCTCTCGAATGTATGAAAAATACCAATAATAAAATAATTTTTATTGAAAATGTGTGTAAACTATTGGCTTTTGTGGGTTAGATTTCATGGCCTCTCTAAACTTAACTCACCAAATCTAAGACCCACATTTTCCAATCATTTTCTATTCCCCATCTCTCACTCAAATAACCAATTTAAATAAAGGATGCTCACCTGAGCTGGATTTAATATATCTCGAAAATGTCTAAGAATCAGTTCTCCATCATTGCTTCCACTTTTTCTATTAGCAATCACAATTAGTGGGCTCCAATCTTCTATCTGTGGGTGCTTCAACTTCTGCACAATTAGGTGTCTCTGTCTAGTTCCTTTCACTCCAACCCATTTCAGTTCAATGCAATTTGGTGGAACAATCAACTTTTTAAACCTACCTAAATCACATGTTTCAGATCTAGCTGCACAATTATCATGAACTGTTTCTTTGCACCAAGCACAGCGTAAATTAGTTAAAGCAAGTTGCACACCACATTCTTGATGGCACACCAAACAGTAGCTACATGCAGGAAGGTTTCCCCGGACCCAGTGATGCCTCATTATAACATCTTTGGTTGATGCAGCTTTACAATTGATTTTTTTATTTGCTTCTTTCATATTTTTGTCATCTACACAAATACCACATGTGTCGCATTTGGCTCCATCATTGAGTCTTTTTTCTTCAATGTTACAATATGTTAAAGAGGTAAACATATCCACCATATAAAATCTGTGACCTTTTGTTGGGTCTCTAACTGGAATTGAGTAGTGACGAAGACGATACTTCCGGTATACTGACATGAATATTGCAGTTAGTCCCAAGAAGGTCATCATAATTACTACCGAAATGAGTATATCATCCATGTAAATCTAAAAGAAATTTTCATGTACATTTTAAAAACAATGACAAATAATATATAATATATATTTTAAAAATATGATTACGATAGACTATACTATACACTATTAACACTGGCATATGTGGCATTATCTTATCTTATCTTATCTATACAGACGCTCCTTCTATGCAGAAGATAATTGCGTCCACAGACCATGACAGATGATCTGTTGGCAAGTGATGCAGCTTACACAGGCCACGGCTTTGTGGGTTCCACGCATTACCCAGCCGCCTAACTAGTGTTAGGTACCAATTCAGAGCTGGGTGACTCAGGGACGCCCTAGGCCCCGGAAACAAATCCTTGCCTTCACATGGATTCGAACCCGTGACCATCGGTATGCCAGTCGAGCGCGCTGCCACTCGACCACCGCGCCCCATATTGGCACATTTTATAAGTTTTTTATAGGGAGGCGCTGTACGGAGATTTCTCCCAATAATCCTGGGCATTATAAGGAGATTTTTCCGATAACACTAGTTCTATACCTCTTTTACGTGGTATTGGGACTTTCAATTGATATTAAAACTCCCTATGTCAACTATGTGGAGTATGTTGGGCGGGCTGACAATAATTTTCTACTTTAGCATACTACTAAACCCTAACCCTAACCTCATGATTATAAATTATAGATCATTTAAAGTATTTGGAAAAAAAATTTGAAAGAAAGAAAAAAAAAGAAAATGCTCATTCCAAACTCGAACCCCTACCTGATACTTTCAGTTCAAGAATCCAACGCACTGCCTTGAGACCACAGAAGCTTAAGGATCTATTAAATTTTTAAAAATCTTATATCAGAAGCTTTTAAGTGTCAGGCTTTTATTTTACTGTAGTACCCGCTTTTTGTAGTTGAGTACCAATAGTCACTTCCAAAAGTAAAAGGTTTACGTGTATATTTTATCACAATCAACAAATAGTACTGACATGTATAGAATTTTAATGAATGGTCACGTGACCAGCCAAAAAAATCTGCATATAACGCTAATAATTATGGGGGAAAAAATTTCCGTATAATGATAATCGTCAGCGTTATACGGAGATAACCACTTCGTTTTTTATATAGGCTTGCCTTCCTCACTTAATTACCTACTACATGTAATACTATTAAGTTAACTATATTTAGAAAGTATATATGAATTTATAAAGTATATATGAGTAGACTCAACTCAGTAGAGTCTACTAGTTACTAGAGCAGGCTCAGGCTAGGTGGTATAAATTATAAAAACAATAATATTAATATTGATAATAGTAGGCCTTAGCATAAATAGTGTAATAATAAATAATTACTAAGACTAAGTCCAAACTTTTTGCATGGCGGGCCATATTCCTTGAAGTAAAGATATCCGCTGGCCGGATTAAAATAATATTATAAAAATGGCATAGGTTGAGAAGTTTTTATTGCAAAATTTTAATGTGAAGGATAAAACTGTGATCTTGATTGCAGTAAATAGGTGAGATCAGGTTCAATGCCACTGGTTTTGATACGTATGATATCACACAGGTGAGAGTCACATATTCTCGTTCTCACACGGTTCTTGTTTAAATTCATAGCTGAAAATGTCTGCTACACACAAGTATGTCTAGCCAAACAAGCTGAGCATTTTCTTAGCAAATGTTCGAATCTCTTTGAATCTCTCTTTATTTAGCTGACTGTAAAAGTCAATGAGAGAAAGCTGTTGTTGCCTGCTGCGACATTCAGCATCAGTTTGCAGCTCAATGAGTTCCAGATGTAGATTACCTGGAGCATAATCAGGATCAACAGAGAAAGATGAAGATAAAAAACATGATTTCCTTTTCAATTGTTTCAAAGTCCTGAAAGCGTCTTTGAAATTCATCAGCCAGGGATGTGATATCTGCAACATAACTATGCATTTGCTCATTGAAGCTTCTTTCTGGTAAACTAGTCATGATTTCCTTTAGTGAGGGGAAATGTGTGGTATTAGGCTGCATTTGAAACAGTTGCCTTTGAAAAAATTGCAGTTTGTTCCCAAAGGCCTTGATATGTGAATATAATTGGGTTAGCACAGCATTGTGCCCTTGAAGATTTGTGTTACGGATGTTTAGATGTCTTGTCAAATCAACTAAAAATGCAAAATCTGCCAGCCAAGCAGTATCAGATAGTTCTGGAATTGGTTGTTCCTTAACTTCCATGTACATGTATTACCCAATTTCTTTTTTAAGTGTGTAGAAGCGCTGACGAGCTGTCCCCCAAATAAGCCATCTTATACCATTTTGATAAACATCTTCGAATACTCCCCCGGTTTGTGAACGTCACTATTTCTACTAGAGCTAAGTTTTCATATTTTCATATATTTGCCTAACTTCATAATACTAAATTCTTTTCAAACCCTTAACTAATCTTTAATTAACCAAATAATAACAATTTTAGCTGTTTAATAATATTATTTTGTATATTCTAGGATATTTTATACTAAAATCCTATGTAGTTTTGTAGGCGGCCATTTTTATTGTTATTAATTTTGAACTCTCCTAATCGTAACTGTTTACATAACATAAAAGCACCAATAAACCTTCCAAATAAATTTGATTACTAGGTGTAGAATTCATATTTAAATTTAATTGAACTTAATTAAACTAGAACAAATAAACACACTTTAACAAAATTATACATAACTTATAGTATCATAATAATAATAATAATAATTAGTAATAGTCTTAAGCCTTAAACTTAAACCTAGTCTAACACTAACCCGAAAATGAGAATTTTCATCTTAGTCTTAGTAATAACCACACTACTTTTAAGGGCATTAACGTCAACCAACAAACATCCTAAAAATCAGAGTAATATATCAATAATTATAAACCACCACAACACAAAGCACACTGACTACACCTCTATCTTAAGCACAATAAAGGAAATCTCCTCCAAACAATGGAAACATAAAATATGTAGATATAGGCAAAAACACTTAATCTTAATTTTGCTCCTCTCACGTGACATAGAACTTAACCCAGGCCCAGTATCATCTAAATGTCAAATTTGTATTAAGGCATGCACTAGCAAACAAGGAACCATTCAGTGTGACACCTGCAATGAATGGTACCACATAGCATGCCTGCATACTAACACTCCAAAGCACATAGCAATAGGCCTAAGAAATAAATATGCATCTTGGCACTGCATACATTGTGGGTTGCCCCAAATCAGTTCAGATTTATTTAACTATAGGGACCTTATCACCACAAACTCTTACAGTGTTTTGGCTAATCCTTTTATAAATAAACCACTAGATAAAATGAAACCTACCACACAAACCCATAAAATTACCCATAAAAAATCTAATAATAATAATAATCAAAACATTCTCAAAACACTAATAGTTAATTTCCAAAGCATAAAAAATAAAATTCCAGATTTAGAACTACTTATAAAAACAGAAGAACCAGACATAATTGCTGGTTCTGAAACTTGGTTGAACCCCAACATATATAACTCTGAGATTTTAAACACCAATTATAATATTTTTAGGAAAGACAGACCAGACAATTATGGAGGAGTGCTACTTGCAATTAAATCAAATATCATAGCTGAAGAAATTACTACACAGCCAAATTTTAATATAGAGTCTATTTTTGTAAAATAATTACACCAAACTCATCCCCACTTATTGTAGGCAGTATATATAGACCACCGAATACAAACCTAGAATACATGAACAATCTTTGTAGTCAATTAACTTTCATAAAAGAGAATAATAAAAATGCAGTTCTATGGATTATGGGGGACTTTAATCTTCCAGATATAAATTGGAAAAATTATACAATTGATAACCATCAAACTAACAAAGAAATTAATGAACACTTTTTAGACACTATAAACAACATAAACCTAGAACAGATAGTAAAAACAGCAACAAGGAAAAATAAAACACTAGATTTATTCCTAACAAATAGACCAGGACTAGTGTTAGACTATAAAATAATTCCAGGACTGTCCGACCATGATATTGTTAGGGTCACCAATACAATAAAAACTAAAATTAATAAGATACCTAGAAGAATAATCTATCTTTGGAATAAATGTAATTCAATAAAACTACACCAATCAGCGGCTAACTGCCAACAAACTTTCCTAAGTAAATTTAACACAAATAGCCCAGTAGAAGAAATTTGGAAAGATATAAAAACAAATCTAAAAACTATAATGGATGAGAATGTTCCAACAAAACTAACATCAAATAAAATTAACAAATGCTGGTTCAATTCTAGATTGAAAAAGCTATGCAAACAAAAAGAGAACTTATTTAAGAAATATAAAGCTACCTATTCATATAGGATACACAAAAAATACTTAAAGATTAAACACTTGACACAAAAACTTAGTCGAAACCTCCAAAATGAATATATAAACAATGTAATTACCAAAGATAGCAATAAAAACTTATGGTCCTTTATCAAATCTAAAAAAATGGAACCTTCAGGAATAGCCACACTAAAAGGCTCAAATAATAAAACCTATAATGATAATGAAACTAAAGCTAATATCCTTAACACATATTTTGCATCATCTTTTTCTGCCTCAGGCGACAAGGAAGTCTTAATAAATTTAAATAAAATGGAGGAAATAGGTAACATAACTGTAGATGAGATAGGTATACATTCACTCCTAAAAAACTTAAAAATAAACAAAGCTACTGGCCCAGATGATTTGCCTGCAAGGTTATTAAAAGAACTAAGCAATGAACTGTCCCCAATCCTTGTAGTTCTCTTTCAAGCCTCTCTAAACCAGGGTAAAGTGCCCCAGGATTGGAAATTAGCTAACGTAACTCCACTCTTTAAGAAAGGGGATAAATCAGACCCTGGTAATTACAGGCCTGTATCACTTACTAGTATCACCTGTAAATTACTAGAACACATAATATATAGTAGAATAGTTAACCACCTTGACAAATATAATGCCCTATGCCCACATCAACACGGCTTTAGAAAAAAACAGATCATGTGAAACACAATTAATAGGTTTAATAGATGAACTATCAAAAGGCTTAGACAAAAATGATCAAATAGATACAATATTACTAGACTTCTCAAAAGCATTTGACAAAGTTCACCACCTTAGTTTACTTAAAAAAACTTAACTACTTTGGAATCTCAGGTTCCTTACATCACTGGATCCAAGACTTCCTTTTGGGCAGGGAGCAAACTGTAATAATTAATGGATCTAAATCTGCACCAATAAAGGTTAATTCAGGAGTTCCACAAGGAACTGTGCTAGGTCCCTTACTCTTTTTAATTTATATAAATGATTTACCCAACAACATCTCAACAGGTACAAAAGTTAGGTTATTTGCTGATGATTGTATAATCTATAGAACAATTAAATCAGAACAAGATAGCAAAATTTTACAAAAAGACCTAGATGAATTGATAAAATGGGAAACTAACTGGAGTATGTCTTTCCACCCAGAAAAGTGTCAACTGTTAAGAGTAACAAAGAAAAAGAAACAAATAAATTCAAAATATTTCATTCATGGAAAGAACTAACCCAAACTAAAGATGCAAAATACTTAGGAGTCTTAATAAATGAGAAATTATCATGGAATCCCCATGTCAATGAAGTTATTAAAAAATCAAACAAAACCTTAGGCTTTATAAAAAGAAACCTTTACAAATGTAATAGAGATATAAAACTAAAATGCTATCTCACTTTGGTGAGACCTGTACTAGAATATGCATCTTCTGTATGGGACCCATCCACCAAAGAAAACATTGATAAACTAGAACAAATCCAAAAAAGAGCTGCCAGATTCATTACTGGAGAATATTCAAAACTGACAAGAATAACACCATTAGTTAAATCATTAAACCTTGAAACACTAGAGGATAGAAGAACCAAGAGCAAAGTAGTAATCATACATAAAGCAATTAATTCTAATTTAGAAATACAACACAAAGATAACTTAATACAACCCTCAGATAGACATAAGGATAAAAACACCTTTCTTATTCCGTATGCAAGAACAAACACATACAAGTTTTCCTTCTTCCCGTCCGGAATTCGGGCGTGGAATGGGTTGCCTGAAGAATCCAGGAAAACCAACACTTTATCAACATTTAAATCTCTAATAAAAATGCAGGACTAAACACAAACCATAGATAAGCGTAGGACGCAATAATCTTCTGTATAGAAGGAGCGTCTGTAAACAGATAAGATAAGAAGATAAGATAAGATGTCAAGAAGATACCGCTGAAACTGGCGGTGAAACATGGATTTAGAGCAAATAAAGTTCATAGCCTTTATCACTGGTTTAAGGACACGATCACATCAAAGGTGTTTGGCACAAAGAACTTGTTAGACTTGTTGGTGAATGATACAGTGAAGTTTAACATCTTCGCCTGCCTCTTTACTGAAGTCATGGCAGGGGCACTATCATAATAATAATAATAATTTATAATTTATATAGCGCTGTATCCCAGTATCAGTAAGGAACCGGGCTCACAGCGCTTTACATGGAGATCATAACATACAATTCATACATATAATAATTTAATAACCATTCATACTATAATAACAACATAAAGGACAGTACATTACACATAAGCTATCAGTTATCAGTAATAAATACAGATATTGTTTACTTGGTATATTTTTTTATTTCTGATTTAAGTGCTTAAATTAGTAAAAGTAAGTAAGTTATTTTATTTATTTTGTTCTCAAAATTTAAAATGCGCTAAAACTAAAATAAGGGATTACCCAATTTTTCTAATTTTTATATAATAATATTAATATAAATTTTAATTAGGCTTAGGCTTGCTCAAAATAAGATAATATATATAGTATTCTAATAAAATTATCTTAATATTCTTAGATTTAGAATTGAGTATCAGTAATGTAGATTAGTATTAGTATTAGACCAAAATTAATTTTTTTTAAAGATATGAGACCGAGTATGAGTATGAATGAAAAAATGACAAATCAATTAATTAAAAATTAATTTAAGGCTAAGCAATGACACTGACACATTTATCCATTGGTCTTTGGAAGTCCTCACGACATACATTAATTGATTAAGTAACTCACAGATTTCAGTCAGCATATATTATAAAGTATAGTCAATCAAAAACCATTTCTTGTTTTTATTTATCTTATATTATATTCTTATTCTTAATTAATTACACGTCCGCGAAATAATTTAAGGGGAGCTTATTCTTAAATAATTTACACCTTTTAGTTAGGCCGATGGTAACGCGCGGTGTCCACTCAGTTGGGTGGATGACACGCATTACACAGTCTGTTTATTTTGGTATACCCAGTCCACCTTAATAGCTTAAAATTTATTTTTAAAAAGATTTATGATTTTAAAATTAATTTGGTAAAAGCAAAGAGAACGGTGCGCTCGATAAATCATATTTTTGGTTGCTATATTACTATATTATATTTGTTGTTTTTTCAATTTAATTTAATTTAAAAAATAGACAACTAAACCTAACCCAGACCCTGAAACTACAACCTTAAGACTCAAACGAAACTCTTTTTCTATTTTAATTTAAAAAATAGACAACTAAACCTAACCCAGACCCTAAAACAACAAACTTAGACTCAAAAGAAACTCGAACCTCCACCTGACACCTAGAGTTCATGAATCTAATGTCCTAACCGTGAGACCACAGAAGCTCTTGTAACTTATGAATTTTTAAAAATCTTATAAAGTAGTAAGAGCAAAATGTGACGTCACGTTTACGCGACACCCAAGCTTTACAGTGGATGCCGCGCATTGCGCGGTGTCTACCCACTTCGTTTTAGTTACCGGTATACATTTATTTGTAAAGCAAGATTTGGGCATTATAAAAAAATTTATAATTATTTTTTAAAATTTTGCAATGGTTTTAGATTTCATAAATATTTTTATTTGAACCAATCAAACTACTAATATTAATATGCACACAAAATACGGTACTTGTTTTATATCCGACTACGAAGCAATGGGAGCCATAGTTTTAGTATCAAACTGTTGTAATTAACTATCTAAAATCGGAGTGATTATTCACACAGCTGTGGGAATATTGTCCAGCAATATTCACACAGTCGCGCATGCGCATTGGTGTCCATTTGAATGAGAAATAATAATAGTACTAAAAAATGCATGGTAAACGTAAGCGTCGCTAGAGGAGTGGTTAGGAACAGGATGGACTATTCATTTCTGGTGGTGGATCGAATCCCTGAGCGGTCAGTGATTTTAAATTTAAAACCACAAGGAAGGTGCTTGCAGTTTGTATTACTTATTTTTATGAAATTCCCACAAACATTGTGTTTTATTATCTTTCGCCTTTAACCCATGAAAACAATTAGTTTGTTATATGTGTATGTGGGTTTGTGTTGAATCATAGTTAATGATAGTTGAATGTAATTGCATTTAGATGATATAGACTATATTATAGTTTTTGACTTTTGAAGTTTTTCAGACATAGTCTGTCATAGTGACATAGCTTAATGACATTGGTACTTTTCAGATTTAGTACGCACATTCTTAATCCTAAGGTGAAGCATTCATGCTATATATATATATAACATATATATATATTGCTTTATAATAAATAACTTCTATATACTATAACAATTACAATTTTGAAAAAAAAAGTTTTTTTATACCAACTACTAGTTTTAGTTTAGGAATAAAATAATATAGCCTACTATGAGTTAGTATACAGTTTTGTCAAGTTTTGTCCAACTATATGAATTCTTTTCAAGATCAATTCAAGTTAATAAAGTTCATGAAATATAGAATGAGAATATGAAGTTAAATGCAATGGAACTATTAAAAATGGTTTTAGAACAGTTAAATCCATGGTATTTTGGTATGCAGGTCCGCACAGATTCTTGTTCAAATTGATTGCAAATAAAATACTCCAATCACTTGAAGTTGAAGGATGGTTAAAATGACAAAATATTTTTATACCCTACACCAACACATCTATAGCTGTCAATAAGCAATCCTACATAAATAACTAGCAGCAATAAATGAGATATTCCCATATAATTATATTACGTTGGGGCCGTCCATAAAGTACGTCACGCTCCAGAGGGGGGATGGGGTGTAAGAAAGTGTGACAGGGGAGGGGGGGTCCATCCATGTGTGACGTCACGCGGTTTTATATTAAATT
The DNA here is from genome assembly GCA_944989445.1 of Ampullaceana balthica. NCBI lineage: Eukaryota > Metazoa > Mollusca > Gastropoda > Lymnaeidae > Ampullaceana > Ampullaceana balthica. The sequence goes on from CALYLW010000821.1 coordinate 369,318, forward strand.
TTGATTATTTTGTTAATAAAAAACATAATTTTTGGTCGAAAGTGTGACGTACTTAAGGGGGGTTTGCGAGATGTGTGACAATTTGTGACGGGGGGGGGGTAAAAATTGTCAAAAATAGCGTGACGTACTTTATGGACGGCCCCATTATCAAACGGTTGTAGAAAATGTCACTTTATGGCTGGCTTCAAAAGATAGCAAAATAACCGGTACTAAGATTAGGGGCCATTGATTAAATGACGTCACGCACCTAAAAAAATGGGGAGGGGTTAAGTGTTGAAGAAATGAGGCGTCACATCAAAAAGCGCAACTTCAAATAAAAGCTCCTCTTAAATATTGGATTGCTTACAGTTTATTTATTGACGTTTTACGTGTATTCACGAGTGTTACGATATTAGAGTGCAGACTTAAACATACATACTTAATGATACTAACATAGACATAACAAAAAAGTTACTTGAAAAATGCTCAGTTTCAAATAGAAAAAAAAACTATAAATATATTTAATTTCCATATCAATGTCATTATCGTATGATGAAGAGGGATGGCTAGAAAACGTCCAGTCATTTGATGACTGACTTCAACAAATAGCAAAATGACGGTGTACTAAGATTAGACGTAATAACTACAAATCAGTAATTTCAGTAATCGAATATTTTTCTCAAACTCAAAAGGTTAACACAAAGACAAAAACAATTAAATGTTATTATTACAACTATTAATAATACTTTAACTTTAAATGGCCCCATGCCTATTCTTCTATGAAATATTTTGATAATCGTAATGAATAATGATGTTCATGTATAGCCTATTCTACTATAGGCTATAAATTATTAATAAGCCTAATTATAATTTACGAATTAAATACAATAGGCATTAGCTATTAATACTATTAGCCTATCGACTTATATACTAAAGATTAGTATGCTTTTAATTTTAAGTCACTATATACTGTAACTTTTTTTTTGCTGTGGCTGTGTGAATAACGCTGGACAATATTCCCACAGCTGTGTGAATATTGCTGGACAATATTCCCACAGCTGTGTGAATAATGCTGGACAATATTCCCACAGCTGTGTGAATAACGCTTGCCATCTAAAATTGTTGTAGTACTTGTAGGTGCAATGTGTCATCAATACGAAAACAGTATAAAAAAAATTATACTTAACAAGATGACTATATTCACTATATTAATTTAACTATATTTCAACTTAACAAGAATAAGATCAACACCGATTAAAAACAATCGAAATGATAAATGAAAGTGAAAGAAAGTAGGCTTTTAAAAAACGAAGTGTCTGCTGCTACGACAAAGTAACGACAGACAACTCGACGGGCTGTTGCTAGTGCTACGACATGTCGTAACACAAGCAACATCCCGTCGAGTTGTCTGCTGCTACGACTAGTCGTAAAAAATATGCTGTATTTTAATTATGCTAATACCATAATAAAATTTCATGATTACTAGGTAAGCCGGATAATGAATTTTAAAGGTTAAAAAAAAACTTCATTGGTGTCCATTTAATGACAAACAGATATAATTTTTAGAAACAAAACCAGTGACATCCGTGTGAAGGCAAGGGTTTGTTCCCGGGGCCTAGTCGTCCCTGAGTCACCCCGCTCCGAATGGGTACCTAACACTACATGTAGTTAGGCGGCTGGGTAATGCGTGGAACCCACAAAGCCGTGGCCTGTGAATGCTGCATCACTTGCCAACAGATCATCTGTCATGGTCTGTGGACGCAACTATCTTCTGCATAGAAGGAGCGTCTGTATAGATAAGATAAGATAAGACATGAGCTCCGCTAGATGAAGTGTTAGTGATGGACGATCTTTGATATAAAAGCAAAGCTAGGGTTCTCTTCCCGCTCCCGGCGTGTTGTTTTTTTTTAATTTTGTAATTTTTGTTCTTCTTATTCTGAAAAGCGGATACGTTGATTAATTAAATCTATTTAAATAAATTTAGATTTAAGAATTAATACACAATCAATATAAACACATAATAAGCCCAGCTGCCAGATCTATTAATAGGCCTATCGTATTATAATAATACGATATTTATATTATTATTAATTATATATTTATATATAATATATGTTATATTTTATGCGTATAAAATTAAAATATTATGAAGAGTTTGTTAAAATATTACAGCGACTTAGTTTTTCCGAAGTGTTTACTGCTACTGCTAATAACTATAGTACTAAGGCTAGTCGTAGCAAGTGCTAGTCGTAGCAAGTGCTAGTCGTAACACTAGCCAAGCAAACGTTTCCTGGCTAGTGTTACGACATGTCGTAACGCTAGCAACATCCCGCCGAATCGTCTGCTGCTACGACATGTCGTAAAAATTATGGCTATGGTATGTGCTTACAGTTACGACTAAAGCTGTATTTTAATTATGCTAATACTAACAATTTTTATTTTTAAATTAAAAAAAAATATTTTTTTTGATTCGCAGTTGATCGGCATCACCAACGGACGAGGCGAGGCGTGAGTTTTACAACTAAGGGGCCATCCATATATTACGTACGCACAAAATTCGTATTTTTGTACCACCTCTCCCCCCCCCCGTTCCCCCGTTGCATCTCGTACATTTTTGGGACCCCCCCATGCGTACGTACAAATTCGCTCATTTTGAAAAAAAATTATAGCCGGAGTCAGAAGATATTGGTTTTACTCTTTGAAGCCGCCCATAAATGACGTCACACGCCTAACAAGGGGGTGGGGGAGGGGGTCGCACATTTGTGACGAGGGGGAGGGGGTGTTTAAGAAATGTGACGCACATCAAAATGCGCACTAAAATATTTGAAAATGTGGATTTTTTTTCAGGGGGGGGGACTGTCCATTAATGACGTCGCGCGATTTTGGCAGATTTTTCACTCCCCCTCCCCCATCGTCACGCGTCGTCACTAAAACTTAGACCACCCCATCCCATATGACGTCAAAAAGCTTTGCGGCATAAAAGCTGTATTTTCTATTTGAAAAAGAGCATGTTTAAAATCACTTTTTTGTCATTTAATTATTTATTTAGTGTAGGCCTGCATTCTAATGTCGTAACACGCTAGAAGTCATGTAAAACGCCATGATGTAACAAATCAAATATTTAAGTGGAACTTTTATGCAAAATTGCGAGTTTTGATGTGAAGTTACACCCCCCTCCCCTACGTCACACATCGTCACAAATATGTAGACCCCCCTCCCCCCTAGGTGCGTGGTGTCATTTATGGATGGCCCCTTTGAGACGTAATTGTGGAGTAGGGTGGTCTAAGTTTTTGTAACGAAGTGCGACGAGGAGGGTATACATCGGCCAAAATCGCGTGACGTCATTCATGGACGGACCTTTTATAGTTTTTTGTAATATCGTGTTTTTCATGTTGAAATTATTGAAGAAATACAATAGAGCATTCACATTTTATTGTCCTGAACATTACATAACAAAACTGATAAAAGAACAATACAAACAGTGAAATCGCCGTCCCGTTGTGTGTTTATAACGGGTATAAGTAGTATAACGGCGAAAGAGTAAGAGAAAACTTCAATCCAACGCAAAATGCCGTTAATTGAAGACCTCCCCCTCCTTGCGTACGTAATATATGGATGGCCCCTATCAGTTTTTTCAGTAATGGAATATATTTCTCTAACTCAAAAGGTTAACACAAAGAGGTAAAAACAATGTATTATTAAAACTATTAGTAATGGTTCAACTTTAAATGCCCCCATTCTTCTGGGAAATTATTTTGATAATGACAATGAATAATGATGTTCATGTATAGTATAGCCTATACAGACTATACTGTAGTAACTATAGGCTATATATTATTAATAAGTCTATTTATCCAGCATCCACACTAGCCTCATGCAGAGCCAACTACGCTGGGTGGGCCATGTAGTGCGCATGCCCGACCATCGCCTCGCTAGAGGCTCGTCTATGGTCAGTTTACTGCAGGGCATAGACTATAGAGCATGCAGTGGTCCACATAAGTGATACAAGGATGCACTTAAAACTGCTCTAAAGGCCTTTGACATTAGACATGACTCCTGGGAAGCAGCAGCCAGTAACCGAGCCCACTGGCGCTATATGATACGGAATGGCGCAGTTGTCTGTGAGGGTAATAGACAACAGGCTGCCAAGACAAAACGTCAAGCCAGGAAGGACCGTATCAAACACCATCCTGAAGGGTTCCCATCCATCTCTTCTCCAACATGCCGACGCAAATTGCGTGCTTGAATAGGGTTTTTAAGCCACCAGAGGACACACGTGGCGGCCTAGCACAGGTCAAATACAAATATGATGAGAGTGGTCATCGTCGACTACGACGGACGAACAACAACTTTGATTGTTAAAACGATACTTGGGTTCTAATCTCGATCCCGGCGAGTTTTTTGTTGATTTAATTTTTTCTATAATTAAAAAAAAACACGTCGTCGTCGTAACGCTAGCAACATCCCGTCGAATTTTCTGCTGCTACGACAGTCGTAGCAGCAGTTTCCTGGCTAGCGCTACGACATGTCGTAACACTAGAAACATCCCACCGAATCGTCTGCAGCTACGACATGTCGTAGCAGCAGTTTCCTGGCTAGCGCTACGACATGTCGTAACACTAGAAACATCCCACCGAATCGTCTGCAGCTACGACATGTCGTAGCACTAGTTTCCTGGCTAGCGTTACGACATGTCGTAACGCTAGCAACATCCTTTTAAAAAAAAACAATTTCTGCTGCTTTATGTATTACCAATTGTAATATAATACATGTATCAATATTTCTTTTTAAATTTGGCATAGATTACACCCACGAAACTGTTAATCCCAGCCTACATTTCGTCGATCCCAATATTGCCTAACACCGTTACTAACACCCAACAAATCGAGCGGCCGAGCGGTCATGGAAATCTGTAAAGTACCCAAATAAACGCCACAGCGGGACTGCTCGTCATATTATAGATAAAAAAATTATATTAACATTTATTTAGCAGTAATAGTAATAGCCTAATTATCGCGGGGTTGCCAACAGTTAATACCAAAATAATAAATAAATTTTTTTGGTGGTCGGATAAAAAACAAGTACCCAACATACTAATATATGCAAACAGAAAATACATTTTAAAACACACCCGTTTCACATAAAATAATAATGATGCTATAGGTCTCAAATAGTCTACATTTTCATTTACAATTTACACATCTTCAACTGGCAGTGTCAGCTATTGTAGCCTACTCCTACGTTATTTCATTTCATTACTTTTTCTTATACTTGATTCAAAGTAAAAGTTTTGGACTGGGTCATTATGATTATGTCTGTTAGAGACGTGGTGTTGTGTTTACATTGAATGAGCATGCAATGACGTGACCTAGAATGAAACACGTGGTTTCATGGGCGTAGGGCAAGGGGGCATTTGCTCCCCCCCTCCCCCCCTACATTTGAGAAAAAAAATGTCATAAAGTTGTTACAATAAAACAACTAAATTTCCTGAAAGTTTATTACATGGAAGACAATTTACATTTATCAAACAAAACAACAACAAAAAAAAGAATTATATCTGCAAGTATAACTGATTTCATTACTGATTGTTCTAAATATTCCATTTGTTTAACAATTTCTGTAACATTTTCAGCAAAAATCCGCAAGCTTTTATAATTTATATTTATGTGACCATCTAGTTTCACATAGCAAAGGAACATTTAGAATAAGTTTTCTTTGCTGATTACTTTCTCGGAAAAACACTATAATTGACTTAATGGTTCCTATTGTGTTTCGTACAACATTCACATTATTTAAATCGTTCACAACAAGATTTAGTTTATGTGAACTGCAATGTACAAATGCTGCTTTTGGGTATTTTTTCGAATTATTGCTTGGACTCCTCCTTCTTTACCTGCCATTGTAAAACATCCGTAGTATTCTTGACCAACAAGTTTTGTCATATTTAATAAAAATTCTAATGAATTAGTAATGATGGTGTTGGTTAAACCTTCAGCTGTTCTATTGACAATTGGAATATATCCCATGAATTCTTCTGTGACCATCATTTTCCCATTTTGTTATCTGACAAATCTAACACCAAGAGACATCTGCTCAATGCCTGAAA
>CALYLW010000822.1:0-2500 GCA_944989445.1 Ampullaceana balthica
ACACACACACTCTCACGCTCTCTCTCTCCCTGTCTCTCACTCATCCCACACACACACACTCTCACCCTTTCTCTCTCCCTCTCTCTCACTCATCCACACACACACACTCTCACCCTCTCTCTCTCTCCCTTTCTCTCACTCACCCACACATACACACACACTCTCACCCCCTCTCTCTCACTCACCCCACACACACACAAACTCACCCCCTCTCTCTCCTTCTCTCACTCACCCACACAATCACACTCACCCTATCTCTCTCCCTCTCTCTCACTCATCCACACACACACTTACACCCTCACTCTCTCCCTCTCTCTCCCACACACACACAAACTCTCACCCTCCATCTCTCTCCCTCTCTATCACTCACACACCCATTCTCACCCTCTCTCTCCCTCTCTCTCATTCACACACACACTCTCATCCTCTCTCTCTCTCCCTCACACACATACACACACTCACCCTCCGTCTCTTTCCCTCTTTCTCACTAACCCACACACACACACTCTCACCCTCTCTCCCTCCCTCTCACACTCACCCACGCACATCCACGCACCCTCTCTCCCCCTCATCCACGCAGACCCACGCACACCCTCTCAACCTCTCCCGCTCACCCACGCACACCCTCTCTCCCCCTTCCACTCACCTACGCACACCCACGCACACCAACTCACCCTCCCCCTCTCACCCACGCACACCCCACGCACACTCTCTCTCAACCGCTCTCGCTCACCCACGCATACCCTCTCTCCCTCTCCCCCACGCACACCCTCGCTCCCTCTCCCGCTCACCCACGCACACCCTCTCTCCCTCTCCCGCTCACCCACGCACACCCTCTCTCCCTCTCCCGCTCACCCACGCACACCCTCTCTCCCTCTCCCACTCACCCACGCACACCCTCTCTCCCTCTCCCACTCACCCACGCACACCCTCTCTCCCTCTCCCTCTCACACACGCACACCCTCTCACACCCTCTCCCGCTCACCCACGCACACCCCTCCGACACCCTCTCCCCAACGCACACCCTCTCACACCCTCACCCGCTCACCCTCTCCCGCTCACCCACGCACACCCTCTCACACCCTCTCCCTCACACCCAAGCACACCCTCTCTCTCACTCTCCCGCTCACCCACCCTCTCTCTCTCACACACACACACACAACACTCGCACCCTCCCTCTCTCTCTCACACACACACACAACACTCGCACCCTCCCTCTCTCTCACACACACACACACAACACTCGCACCCTCCCCTCTCTCTCACACACACACACAAGACTCGCACCCTCCCTCTCTCTCACACACACACACACACAACACTCGCACCCTCCCTCTCTCTCTCACACACCACACTCGCACCCTCCCTCTCTCTCACACACACCACACACACACACAACACTCGCCCCCTCCCTCTCTCTCTCACACACACACACACAACACTCTCACCCTCCCTCTCTCTCTCTCTCACACACACACACAACACTCGCACCCTCCCTCTTTCTCACACACACACACACAACAATCGCACCCTCCCTCTCTCTCACACACACAACACTCACACCCTCCCTCTCTATCTCTGACACACACACACAACACTCGCACCCTCCCACTCTCTCTCACACACACACAACACCAGCACCCTCCCTCTCTCTCACACACACACACACAACACTCACACCCTCCCTCTCTATCTCTCTCACACACACACAACACTCGCACCCTCCCTCTCTACCTCACACACACACACACAACACTCGCACCCTCCCTCTCTATCTCTCACACACACACACACAACACTCGCACCCTCCCACTCTCTCACACACACACAACACTCGCACCCTCCCTCTCTCTCACACACACCACACACACAACACTCGCACCCTCCCTCTCTCTCTCACACACACACACACAACACTCGCACCCTCCCTCTCTCTCTCTCACACACACACACACAACACTCGCACCCTCCCTCTCTCTCTCACACACACACAACACTCGCACCCTCCCTCTCTCTCACACACACACACAACACTCGCACCCTCCCTCTCTCTCTCACACACACACACACAACACTCGCACCCTCCCTCTCTCTCACACACACACACAACACACACAACTCGCACCCTCCCTCTCTCTCTCACACACACACACACACAACACTCGCACCCTCCCTCTCTCTCTCTCACACACACACACACAACACTCACACCCTCCCTCTCTATCTCTCACACACACACACACACAACACTCGCACCCTCCCTCTCTCTCACACACACACACAACACTCGCACCCTCCCTCTCTCTCACACACACACACAACACTCGCACCCTCCCTCTCTCTCACACACACACACACAACACTCGCACCCTCCCTCTCTCTCTCACACACACACACAACACTCGCACCCTCCCTCTCTCTCTCACACACACCACACACACACACAACACTCGCACCCTCCCTCTCTCTCTCTCACACACACACACACAACACTCACACC